>CABHPQ010167483.1:0-49724 GCA_902168405.1 Peromyscus aztecus
AAAAAAAATTTGGGATAGTCACTGATTTCTCATAAGAAACTTGGGAGACCAGAAGGGAATGAAGTAACTTCTTTAAAGTTTTGAAAGAAGGAACAATTGTCAACCTCAAATTCTATATTTATTAAATTTGTTCCATATAAATAAGGGCAAGGAAAAACATTTTCAAACTAAAAACAATCAAGAGAATTTGTCAACAGCAACAATTCACCAGAGGCACTAATGAAGATCTTCTGATGGAAAGTAAGTCAGACCAGATGGCAACTTCTATTTTGGTGAAGGAACGAAAGGCATTAGAGACGGCAAAGGCACAGGTAAATATGAAATAATTTTTAAAACTTTCTTTTAAACTACATAGGTCTGCTTGCAGTAATTACATAATATTCATCTGGGTAAAATATATAGTATATAGATGCAATGCACGTGTAAACTATAGTACAGAAGATAGGAAGTAGTATAGCAAGAATTGTAAAATAACAAAAAAAATTAAGGTGTATATGGTAATTAGTATTCAACACACTTAAACTATGCAGAGCAGTAAAGCTAAAAAGCTGGCAAATCATAAAATTTAAAAAGATATTTGACAATCTAAAATAAGGCAAGGAAAGGAGATCGGGGAACTAAAATCAAAAGAGGACAGGTAATGAACAGAAGAGTAAAACTGGACCAATCGAGGGCATGTCAGAGGCATATTTACTAAACATTGGTGGGCTAAACACACCAGCAAAGGGCAGTGATGAGCGGAGTGGTCAGTAAGACCTAACTATGCATTATGAGAAAAACACGCTTTCAAACAGAACAAAAGGAAATACCATGCAAACAGTAAGCATAGGAAAAGAATGGAATTGACATCAGATACAATAGTGGTATGAGGGATAAATCCATTTTATAATGATGAAAAGAACCTCTCTTTTCCAGGAGAGCTCAACACTGATGCAGGCCTCTCTCAGCATGCAGTTTATATAATAAGCAGGCAAAAATATTAATAAGCTGTGGGGAACCCTTACTGGCCGTCTTGAACTAAATTATGCTTGTAGACTACTGTACTCAACAACTCAAGATAAATACTATTCTCAGTAAACATGGTATTATTGTAATACAATGTGAAGGTAAAGTAATTGTGTTCTGTAAATGTCGAGAAACTTAAAAGGATTGATATTACAAATTTTCTAGTGTGTCCTCTGGTTATGATGAATTCTCTTCTAAATAAAATGGTCTAGCAGGGCAGTGGTGACACATGCCTCACACACCTTTAGTTCCAGAACTCAGGAGGCAGAGGCAGGCAGATCTCTGTGAATCCAAGGCCGGCCTGGTCTATAGAGCAAGTTTCAAGACACAGAGAAACCCTGTCTCAGAAAAACAACTACAACAACAAAAATCTAGTAGTTGGAAATGAGTCAACACACTTTTAAGTATTACAAAAGCCAAATAAGAAATTGAAAATTTATTGACAACTAACAAAATTTATGGGAAATTTACAACTTCCAATCTTTATGTTAAAATGATGTGAAAGTCACTGGGCATGCTGGTACCCACCTGTAATCGAAGCACCTGGGACTTTGAGGCAGGAGGATCAGGAGTTCAAGGTCAACTTTGGGTACAAAATAAATTTGAGTCCAGTCTGGGCTACATGAGAATCTGGGTTTCTAAGACCAGCCAACGAACCAACTCCTAAAAGAACAGAAAAGAAAACTACATATGAAAATGGATGAAATAAAGACAAAGATAGCCTTTCAAAGAGTAACAAAATGAAAGACTAGAGTTTACCACAAAGCTCCATTCATCAAGACAAGATGTGACCCACAGGACAGACAAATAGACCAAAGGAACAGAGTCTTGAAACAAAACCTTGACTCTGAATGAAGTTTACACAGGAGGTCTCCGTCCATCCTTTCATTTTGTTCTGTGTGCTAAAATTATATCAAAATTAAAAAATTTGAATGAGTATAAAAATTCTAAATGCCTTGAACAATAACACACCAGTGAACACAGACATTAAATAGACAGAAAAATTTGTGTAACTGCTATGTTAATTTTTTTATTGTCCTGAAATACAAAATCTCCTAAAGATAAAACATACACATAACAGCTCAGAGTGAACATTTTAATGTGTAATGAATATTCCTGTTAAGATCTAAAGGCATTTTAAAAGTTAAGCCCCAGCAAAGTGTGGTGATACATTGTACACCCCAATAAAGCTTTCCTGGGGATCAGAGGACAGAGTCAGTCACTAAATTAGACACAGAGGTCAGGCAGTGGTTACACACACCTTTAATCCCATCACTCGGGAGACCAAGATCCATCTGGATCTCTGTGAGTTCAGCGTTACACTGGGCTACATGGGATTAATCCATTATAGGAGAGAAAACAGAGCCAGGCAGCGGTGGCACACACCTTTAATCTCAGCACTTGAGATCTCAGGCCTTTGCTTGGGAAGCACACACACCTTTAATCCCAGGAAGTAAGATGGCAGGGCAGAGAAAGTTATATAAGGCGTGAGGAAACAGGAACTCACTCTTTTGGCGGGGGATTTCATAGGGGTAAGAACTAGTGGCTTGCTGCTCTGCCTCTCTGATCTTTCAGCTTTTACCCCAATATCTAGCTCTGTTTTTTATTATTATTATTAATAAGACTGCTTAGCAATTTGTGTTACAGCAAAGTGCTTGGGAAACTTCAGTTACCCAAGGGAGCAGAGCCTTGATTGCACTTTACAGCAGACCGCAGCTCTCATCATTGGAGGCTCAGCACTGGTTCGCCTTCACTTGTTGCTGAGATGGACTGAATGGCATCTTCAAATGGCTACAGGCTGTCATTTCCACCACCTCTCTAGACCTCTCTGCTTTCAAGATTATCCCAGTTCCCTTAACTCACAGGCATGACTGCCCAGATGACTAAGACTTTGACACCGTGGGGTGTGGCTAGAGTTTTCCTGCCTGGCCCACAGTCAGGATAAATCTCTCTCACCTGCCAGTCCCACAGCCGCTCAGACCCAACCAAGTAAACACAGAGACTTATATTGCTTACAAACTGTATGGCCGTGGCAGGCTTCTTGCTAACTGTTCTTATATCTTATATCAATCCATTTCTATAAATCTATACCTTGCCACATGGCTCGTGGCTTACCGGCATCTTTACATGCTGCTTGTCATGGTGGTGGCTGGCTGGCAGTGACTCCCTCTGCCTTCCTGTTCTTTTAATTCTCTCTGTTAGTCCCGCCTACACTTCCTGCCTAGCCACAGGCCAATCAGTGTTTTATTAGCAACACATTTGCCATACAGAACATCCCACAGCAGTGGGGAGTGTTCATGGCTCTACGAGCTGCTTCTCTTCCTTCAGTAAGATAGTCCAAAGGCATATTAAACGTTTTCTTACTGGCCCATCTCTGGTTCCCCATAGCCAACTCACTTATTAACTTGTCTCTTCCTGGCTTTGCTCTTTTTCAGCATCACAAGCCACAGTCCTCACTTAATGCATATCTCAGGCACTTGTCTATGATTTGCTTCAGGTAAACCTAAACTATAAAACATATTATTCTAAAATAAAGAAGACTACCACTATATCTCAAAACCTATAGGTAATGTGACTAATAGTGCCCAGAAACAAATTAGTAGCATAGGAATTTTGATCACACAGAAGTATAAAAATTAAGACTTAAGATGCTCAGTAAGAGAGCCAAGTAGAGCTGGTATGGTGGCACATCTCTAATTCTAGCACCTGGAAAGTGGAGACAGGAGAGTAGAGACTCCAGGGTCACCTTCAGCTGTCTACTGAGTCAGAGGCCAGCCCGAGCTATATGACGCTCAAGCAAGCAAACAACAACAACCTAATAATTACGCCCAATAGAAATGAGAAAGAAATTTGGATGAACACACATACAAAATAAATTGTCTAGAAAACAAGTGAAATAATATTAATAAATTCAAAAGCATGCTCTTAGAACAATTCTAATACCAGTTGACATCTCAAAATGTATGAGGGGAATCTGATGGAGCTCTTAGATAAAAAGCCAGGAGCAATTAAGGGTAGCCGACAGAGGGGGATTTAGTCTTCCCCAGGATGAGCCTCCTAACTGGCATTCCAATACCAAGTGGTCAGCCCTAAAAACATATACATGTAAGTAACACCAAACGTGTGTGTGTGTGTGTGTGTGTGTGTGTGTGTGTGTGTGTGTATGTGTGTGTGTGCAGAAAAAAATCTCCATAAATTATAGAGGGCCTACAGGAGGCATTGTAGGGAAGAGAAGGGGTGAAATGATGTAAATATATTTTAACCAAAAATAAAAATTTGAAAAATTAGAAATTCCAGAAGATTTGGATAACAGGAAAAATTAAAATAAAAGAAGATAAAGAAATAGTTTAAGAAAATGTTTATTTCATCAAATATTGTGAAAGTTGAATACTTTAAATAGAATTACATAAATTTATACTAGCAATCTAAACACTAATATAAAATGAAAAAGGAAAACATGAATTACCACACCTAACTCAAGAAATAGATACCAGAATATAATCATGGAAGAAATCAAAACAAATTTTACAAAATTATTTGTATGATATGGCTTTCTTACATGACCCAGGACTGCCTGCCTAAAGAATGGTGCAGCCCATAGTAGGCTTGGCCCTCTACGTCAACTAACAATCAAGACAGTTCTGCACAGACATGTTCACAGACCAATAAGGTCTGGGCAATCCCTTAACTGAGACTCCCTTTCCAGGTGACTCCACAATGAATGAATGAATGAATGAATGAATGAATAAACAAATAACCTACACTCCTCAAATCCTAGGTGACTCCAGCAAACATCTCCCAGAGCTTCAAACCACTGTTCTTTTCTATGTTGTGTGATTTCTAAATGTGAATAGATTTTTCAATTTCTTTCATAAAAATGAAATCACTGATGTTAAAACTTGAAAAATGAAACAATCTACAATCCAAAGTTCACTGAGATAAAAAAGGAGTCGTCATTAGAACAAAGAACTGGAAGATGTTTACTGCTAATATACAATGTTCTCAAAGGTCCAGATAGTACATAAGACTGAAGAAGCCTTGAAGAGGTGAGACGTTTGTTTCTGAGAGGCAGAGAGAGTTACTGTTGCCTGCTTATAACACAGATTTCGACACAGAAATTGCAAGAGAGCAAATAAAAACTAAAGTTCATTGTTTGGATGATTAATAGCTCTTTCTTTGATGAGACCCTGGATATAACAGTTTGAATGAGAAGGAATTCGTTTTATTCTGCAAGGCAATTCAGAGATCAGTGGTGAGGAATTTTAGAGCACTCTGCTCCGGGTGGTGACTCAGCTCCAGGTTTCTTCTGTCATCCATCTCCCTGTGCTTCAGAACACAGCTGGGTTAACATGTTCTGTAATGGACCAGACAGTAAATAGTCTACCTTGTGCATTTGCATATGTCTCCCTCTTTCCCCTCCCTTCTTCCCCATTCATTCATTCATTCTTTGTTTTATAACAATTAAAAAATGTAAAGTCATTCTTAGCTCATGGATCACACAAAACCAAGTCACAGGCCAGATTTGGCTCACAGCCGTAATTTGCTAACTGTAGCTCTGGAATGTTACTCTGTGGTTAAAGAGAATGCATCTGAAGTCTCTGTTCCAGGACAGAAGCACAGACTGTTCTGCAGGTGGCTGAGTTCTACACATATCCCATCAGAGTCTCTTGGCTGTGGACAGCGGCAAGGTCGGCTGGGAAGTCTGGGCATCTTGTGTACCAGAAAAGGGAATGGACATATTTGGATGGATAACTGCATATTTGTATTATTGGTTAAAATAAGCATTAGAAAAGAGCAAATCAAACTTCCTATTAGCAATTGCTGGTTAGAAAATTTAGTGGAAAGGTATCTTTTAACTAATGGATCTAAAAACTTCTGGAAAAAAATTTAACCAGAAATCTTTAGTATCTACCTAAATGGAATAAAAAATGTTAAAAAATGTAAAAGTTGATAAATTAGAAGAAAGGCAATCTTTTTGGATGGAGAAACTGAGTATAAAATACTTAAGTATAATTTTCTTACATTATATATTATACTTCATTGAGTTTGAGTGAAAATTACAAGAATACTCTATGAGTTTGACAAGACAGTTTTAAATGTGTCTAAAAATGAGAGAGAAAGAGAGAGATAGCGAGAAAGTGACAGAGAGACAGACACAGATTAGACTTCCCAGAAAAGAAACCCTTGAGAGAGCGGAGAGACCGCTCAGCAGTTGAGAACACTGGCTGCTCTTGCTGAGGACCTGCATGTCATTCCCAGCATCCACAATGAGGTCACAGGCACCTTTAAGTCTTGTCCCAGGGGCTCTGATGCTCATCTGACCTTCACAGGCACTGGGCACAGGTATACACACATAGATGCAGGTAAAACACTCATACCCATAAACTAAATAAATTGTTACAAATATATAAAAGACATATTTGCAGAGGAATAAGGAGACAGGGATCTTGATATCCCATGTATTAGTGGTATGTGTTGTCAGCCACAAGGGATTTTCATAAGAGAGAGACTGTACCATTGTGCTTTTGAATACTTTTTAGGTGACAAGATTTGGGGATACAGAAACCCTTGCTTTTATTTTGGGTAAAGAGATATGTTCTGAATTTTAGTTATATTTCCAACCCTTGGGCATAGTCTTTAATTTTCTGTGCCATTTTGTCATCAGAAAATTCAAACAATGATGTTGAACTGTGGTGGTTTGAAAGAAAATGGCCCCCAAAGGGAATGGCATTATTAGGAGGTGTGGCCTTGTTGGAGGAAGTGTGTCACTACGGGGGCAGGGTTTGAGATCTCTTTTGCTCAAGCTTCCCTCAGTGTGACAGTCAGTTGACTTCCTGTTGCCTGCAAGATGTAGTACTCTCAGCTCCAGCACCACATCTGCCTGCATGCTGCTGTGCTCCCCACCACGATTATAATGGTTGGACTAAACTTCTGAAATTGTAAGCAAACCACCCTAATTAAATATTTTCTTAATAAGAATTACCGTGGTCATGGTGTCTCTTCACAGCAATGAAAACCCTAACATTAACTAAATGGCTGTGATGATGAAGATGATGATAACTGAGCAATAACAACTTACTGACCGCTTACTGTTTCCAAGTACAAAGTACTTAAGAACATTAAGGCAGTTATGTTTTTTTTTTTTTTACACTAATTCCAAGGGGAAGGTACCACCACCACTACCAGTGTGACAATCATCAAAACTTCTATTTGATTTTGCAGATGAGGGAAGAAGAGTTAAGTCATTTCTATAACCTGCAAGATGCTGCATAGCAACAATGTGTTGGCATCAGGACCAGAACCCAGTGGTTCTTTAGCATGTTGAGCTAGGGACTCTTTCCTGGTACATGTAGGAGGTAACAGCACTGGTGATAAATAATAAACCTGGTATACATGGATTAGCAGAGATCAGATCCAGGCATCTGGGAGCTCCTGTGACAGAGGGAATAAACTGACTATGTATTTCTGTCCCTCTGGCCTGTCTTGCTGCTCCATCAATTCAAAGGAAGGGAATGCTCTGAGTTTGTGAGGCTAGGACTGTGGTTTGTTGGTGAAGCACCGGGGAGGACAGTGGTTACCATGTGGTAAACGGTCATCAAATGGTCTAACAATGTGATGGCCGACCATGTGACTAAAAGGTCCAGCCAAGTGCCTCTTTCTCTCTCTTTTTTGAAGATTTATTTTTATTATTTTTAAGTATGTGTTTGCATGTGGTTATGTGACCATGAGTACAGGTGCCCTTGGAGGCCTGAAGTGTCGAATCTCCTAGAGCTGGAGTTAAAGATAGTTGTGTGTTGCCTGACATGGGTGCTGGGAACCAAACTCACGTCTGCTGGAAGATCAGTGAATGCTCTTGATCACTGTGCCATTTCTGTCACCCCCAAATGCTTAGATATTTATCATCCACCAAAAATATTTATCTGCTTAATGAGTACTTTAATATATTTCTGAATTTCAAAACTTTTGATATTCTTAAAATTTTCTAGACTTAAGACATTAGGATGATGAAAATTACAGTATGAAAAGTCTTACAGTTTTAAAAATCAGTGTTTTCTTGTCTATGATGCAACAAACTGAGTTCAGAGGTATTGAATTTGCAGAGAAATGAATAAAGGAGGTGGAATTTTAATTTGCTTTCATTCAACAAACACTACTTTAGTCACAATGGGCTATTTTGCAGAATAATTCTAGTTGACATATCTCTTAGGTTTACATCACAACCATTTTCTCATGATCTAGTAAAAAATTCATCAAAACAATAGAGTTCAAAGGTCAAATGCATTTTATTTGCAGTAATTGCCATAGAAGTCATTTCAGTGGTGAATCAGTTATTTGCATCGATAATAAAGATTCCAATTCTATTATACTTTTGTGGATCTGTTAATGTTTATGTTAGTTCCCTGAAAAGTTTGACTAGAAATTTTTTCATGATTACACTGTCTATGATGTGGAATTGTCCCAGAAAAAACACACCATTTTTTTGACATGGACTGTCTGGTTTGCTGGGCAAATATAATATAACAAGAAGATGAATGATTTGTTAAGGAGTGCTCTTTATACAGAGTTTGGCCTGCTAGAGTAGATATGCTTATATTTCAGAAGATTAGAATGTTGTTTTTACAGAACGCTTGTGCTGTTTTAGATTTCTTTACGTACAGGTACAATGTAGTTTATTAACCACTTGGAAATGGGACATCTATGAAAGAGACAAGAGATCTGATTTTGTCAATTCTTAGAGAGATGATTTCTTAAAATGGTAAGAGGGGTGGGGATGGGGTGGGAGTGGGGGAGAAGGAGAGGCAGAGCAAGAGGAGAAAGATTGGAAAGCTAATCCTTCATTTTCTTGTATTAGCTTCCAGTACCATCCCAAATAGCTGCCTGAGACCTCAATTTATTGAATCTAATGGAGATGGGAGACGGAACGATGAGACCGAGAGTGACATGATGTGTGGCTTCGCTGAGGTCATGGGCTTGGTTAATTCCTTTCCAGAGGGACTGAAGAGGGAAGGAGAGTGGGAAGGGTGAGTGCAGCCCATTTGTCCCTTCACTTTCAAGCTAACTGGGAACTATCCATAATGAATGTCCCTGCTTCCGTCAAGGGCATCACTTCCATTTAACGAGCACGCAGGACGCAGACATTGCCCATGTATGAGGGTTCAGTTTGCAGCGAGCCACAAATCACATTTCATTTATCAGGCCCTACAGATGACAGGATATCACCGAATCCCTGGAGAGCCATATTCATTAAAAAGAAATCTTAAGTAATTACAACAATTAATTGACTTGAAACAGTTTCTGGTGGATAAGGTTTACATAATTCATTTGCCAGACAAAACAAGCCCGATCAGATTGGAAACGCGCTACTTAGGAGCATCCTGCTCTCTGACAATGCACCTTCACAGAAAACTGATTATCAATAAGAGCCCTCTCTTTTTTTTCCCCTTAAAAGAAAAGAATAATTTGTAAAAGGATAAATGGGAATGGGGAAAGGGTGGACAGGCTGTATTTTGAGTCTATAAAGTGTTTTGGCAGCATCCTTTCCCATTACTACTAAAAATCAACGAATGGAAATGCAAGTGGATTGTTTTGTTGACAGCTCTCTGTATTTGTGATTTGGGGAGTTATAGAGATGAATTCATAGCAGACATCTTCTAAAAGCCTAGTCAGTTGTTTAGGGCAAGACTGAAGCCCAGTCCCCAAACCTGATGTATCTCATTGGTAGACTAGGAAACAAATGAGGGTAATTTTAAGAGAGCAAGAGAAAAAACATACTGCATTATTTTTTGAGGTTGCTGTGTTTTTCTTTTGGGCTCATATAGTTCATGTTTTAATGACACATCAATAATGTCTTTGGATGGTTTTTCACTCATCCAGGTTTTTTAAAACTTGTTTTTAACTGTTATATAAATGCGTACAATTATATGTATTAATGGAGTGATGGGATGTTTGGATACATTGCATATATTATGCATGCTTGAATCAGATTCAGTATTTCCATCATCCCAAATATTAACCATTTCTTTGTGGTTTTTTTTTTTCTAGCTTTTGGAAGTGTTTCATACATTATTGTGATGTCCCTAGGGAGGGTTACTGAGTTATCTTGCTCTTAGGCCTCACAGGCTACACCCCAGAGTGACTGGTTTTCAAGCTTGATTCTCATGAATCAAGCTGCAGACTTTGGTATCCCTTGGGAAACTTGCTGACCATCTGAGCACAAGTGTGCCGGGCTGACACACAACGTCAGGAACAGTTACTGTCATTCACTTTTCTCATCCTAGTGAGACAATACCAGCAACTTAAGAGAAGAAGGCTTCATTCTGGCTCCTGGTTTCAGAGAATGGAGTCTGCCATAGCGGGGAAGGGGGGTTGGCAGGAGCTGCTTCCGCTGTGGCAGTTGAAGTTTTGGGGTGTTGCCTTTTACAGTGTAACTGGACCAAGATATCACTAGCTGCAGACATGACTTCAAGGCCTACTACCAGCTATCCACCTCTGCTACCAAGTTCGTACAACCTTAACCAATTGGGTGCCATGTGTTCAAACCCAATAGCATGTGGTGGACATTTCAGACGGAACCAATGCACTGGCTTGGGGCTGGGACCCCTGCTGCTGTTCAGGCATCTCACACCACAGGGACCGCTGTCCAAGGTAAAATGTTTGAAAACCTATAGATGGAAGTTCAGTCTGTTGGTTTTCTCTTTTCTTCTAGAAATTAATCCATTACCCATCACTCAAGATTTCCCTTCCCCTTGTGCCACTCAGAAGGTAGCACTTCTGGAATCTGGAACTTCTGGACAAAGGTCTCAAGATTTGGCTTTTGTTCATCTGACTCCTTTGTCGAAAACTGAGAACCAATATTACCAAACCAGGTATTCTGTTCTTGGATTCCTTGGCAACTATGATGCAGGTTTGTAACTCTCTCTCTCTCTCTCTCTCTCTCTCTCTCTCTCTCTCTCTCTCTCTATTGGGCTGTTGCGACCTGGCTGTCCTGTCTCATTCATGTTGTGATTTTCTCTACGTAATAGGCAGTTTCTCTAATAGCTTAGGTGTTTGCAGAATGGTGTTAAGGGCTCTGGTTCTTATTTCCGTCTCGTGTAGTGCCAGACTCACTCTAAAAGGTAAGGTCTCGGACTTTGCCCAGGCGGGCTGTGTTTCTGATGGGCATTTGATTTGTAGAGCCTTTTCTGTTTTTGTTATCTGCTTGGTCATACACTAAGCCTGTGCTTAGGTCTTCTGGGGCTGGCAGAGGGGCTTCCCAGGTGGGCCTCCCCTGTTCACCTTCTTTGGGGTTTTCCATTGGGATCTTGCAGCAGTTTGTGACCATTTGTTGCCGTAGTGCTGGGGCTAAGGAGGCTGAAGCCTGCAGGGTAGGAAACCATCTTTCAGGTGGCTGAGTATTGGCAGGTCTCTGGGATGCATGCTCTCACCTCCCTATAAAGCAAAGGGTGGTATGCTGTGGGAGGCAGAGGGAGACTTGGCCAGCCACTGCCAGGACAAGCAGCATGTAAAGATGCCGGTAAGCCACGAGCCATGTGGCAAGGTATAGATTTATGGAAATGGATTAATTTAAGATATAAGGACAGTTAGCAAGAAGCCTGCCACGGCCATACAGTTTGTAAGCAATATAAGTCTCTGTGTTTACTTGGTTGGGTCTGAGCGGCTGTGGGACTGGCAGGTGAGAGAGATTTATCCTGACTGTGGGCCAGGCAGGAAAACTCTAGCTACAGTGGTAGTTTTCTCCTTTTGACTGACGCATTCTGGTGGAGGACCAGGGCCCTTCTGGGCTGTCTTCTGTTGTTCTGATGTGGTCGGAGCCCCATGGGGTACCTGGTCACACTGAGGAGGGCTCAAGACACCCTGTCGCTCTTGATGTCTCTCATTCTGGGGCCCCAAATCACAGAACTCTCATCTTTCCACCTTCTAGGATTCTCCTTTTATGTCAGCTTCAGGATTTATGGTTGTTTGGGGTAAGGAAGGAGAAAGGAAATGGGCTTCTATGTTACAGATACATCTAAAAAAGGATTACCAGGAGAAAGTCCCAAGGCTCGATTGTAAAAACAAAAACCAACCAACAAAAAAACAAAAAAACAATTTCAAAGTAACCTGTTTGCTTTCGTTGAGGTATATTCACATCTAGCCAAAACATTTTAAAACTTTTAAGGGTATTTTTCCATAATACTATTTGAATAAAGTAAAATGTGTAATTACTGTTTGCCTATTTGTATTTATATTTGAAATTCTGCATTAAAATACTATGAGGATTTGGAAAGCTCTCTAATTCTGGGAGATGGAGCAAAGAGGAAATAGTTTAATCTCATTTTCTGCTCATATACCAAAGAAAGTCTCCATGAGTTGGTAACTGGTTATTTGAGACAGACAGCACTTTCACTGCTCAGTGTCAATTTGTTTGTTTGTTTTTAAAAAGCACGGTCAGTGGTACATTAGAGATGGTCAATCAGAAGAATGACTAGAGAGTTTCAAGAGCCTCGGGCTCCTTCAGAGGGCTCCTACCTTCTGAAAATTCTGAGTATTTGGAACTATTTATGTTTATATTTGGCACATCTCCAAACAGTGATTGGCCCTAGTGGGGAAGGAGCCCACTTCCCCAAGTAATATGTGTGTAGGGACAACCAGGAGGTGCACTGAGGCTGAGCTACATTGATGCCCAGCCCTGGCAACGATTTAAGCCAGACATTTGAAGAGACAATGAAAAATCTGAGCTGCTGAGGAGCAGGACAGGGGCCGTATACACACAAAACACCAGCACTCAGTGAGAAAAGGGATGGTTTTGATTTACGGCTTGGTGACAAGAAGCCTGGGGAGGAGGTGATAATTGTCCACAGATATTGAAAGACTGTCTCTAGGAAAAGGAGGAGGAGGAGGAGGAAGAAGAGGAAGAAGAGGAGGAAGAGGAGGAGGAAGCGGCAGCGTTAGGATCCCACTGTTTGGTCTGGAGGCTTACCACACTCCACAGTGGTTCTGAGTGACAGCTGGGGGCCCCCGGCTGGGAATAAGCATTGGCACAGCTCTGTTTATGCCCAGGGTTCCTCCTGAAGTTCCTAGAATGGGCTGAGCCTGAGGATGGAAGCTGCTCAGGAGAGTCCCGCAGGGAGGCAGCTAAGACAGGGTGCGGGAGGCAGGAAAGGTGAGGAGCAAGAAGGAAGGAAGAAAGGCGTGAAGGAACAAGAATGGGAGGGATAGAAAAAAGGGTGGGAAGCGGGGAGGGAAGAAGGGAGGGAGGGGACGGAGGGAAGGAAGAGAGGAGGAGAGGGGAGACGGAAGGGACCAAGGAAGAAAGGGGTGAAGGAAAGGAGAGAGGAAGGAAGGAAGGGAAGGAGAAGAGGATGCTCTGGGGCCAACTCCGGACTAGAAATGGTGATGTGGCTTGCCAGGATGCATCTTCGCAATCTAAGGATAAGTTGGAGGAAGCAGTCACTAGCTTGAGTTTAGAATGGGGGAGGCAGGGAGAGAGGCTCAAGGGACAGAGGGAATGTGGGCTATTGTTAACAGATTAAATGCAGAGTCTTGGTCACTTGAGAAGGCTGGGTGGAGACATCTGACCTGGAGTGAGGCTAATGAGCAACCTAGCCCACAGGTGAAGGGAACGGGTCCCTGAGGCAGGGAGGAGTCTGGATTTGGAATACTCACAACTTTTCAAGGTCAGGATTTTTGTTTTGTTTTTTGTTGTTATTATTTTTTTTTCTCCTAGACAGGTTCCTAGGTAGCCCAGATTGGTAACTAATTCTTACTGTAGCCAAGGCTGACCCTGAATGCTTGATCCTTTTACTTCTTTAAAAAAAAAAAAAAAAAAGATTTATTTATTATGTGTACAACATTCTGCCTCCATTTATCCTTGCATGAAGAGGGCACCAGATCTCATTACAGATGGTTGTGAGCCACCATGTGGGTGCTGGGAATTGAACTCAGGACCTCTGGAAGAGCAGTCAGTGCTCTTAACCTCTGAGCCATCTCTCCAGCCCCAATCCTTTTACTTCTAACTCCTTCTGACTTAACAGATCCGTGCCACCACACCTTCTTATGGTCTGCGAGGTGGCAAGAGACCCTAGTGTGACGCGGGGGCTCAGGGACCATGCTTCGCCTAGGGCAGCGTTTCTCAACCTCCATGTGCATCAGAATCATGAGTGCCCAGCCCCCATTGGAGAGGTTCTAATTCAGCAGGTCTGGGTGGGACCTAGAAGTTGGCTCTAATGATTAGTCAAACACTGTCATTCTGGGCTCACTGTTTGAGAAATGACAACTTATGAACTCAAGTCTCCATCAGATTGACATACCTCCAAAGGATGAGGACAAACGAATCATAGAGAATTCTAGAAAGCTGAGTAGACATGGCTACAGGAGGCTAGCCATTCTCCCATGGCTGGGGTGTGTGGCTAGATTCCAGGGCATTCTCAAATAGCTGTGAAAGTGTGTGGGGATTGTTTACATGTACCCATCACTAGTTATTGAAGATTGGCTGATTTCCATGCATATTTCAATTTGTGGATGGTAGAAAGAGTGGCTTGGTCCTCGGTGTCTGAAAGGAATTTTGGTTAGGAGCCAGTGCAGAGTAGAGTTGGTGCTCTCAGCAGATGGACAACTTGGCAGTGAGGCCTGTGGTGAAACCTGAAGGTATGTGAACTTTCTTTCCCTTATTAAATCTTGCAATGGCTGTCTGTTATCCTTGGGGAACAACACAGAATTACTGAAATTGTCCGTACTGCTTCCATGGGCTGGGCATCAATGTTTGTAAGTTCTCCCAGGAAACTTTATTATTAATAATCTCTTGTATTATTAGCTACTGCTACTGATTCTTTTAATATCAACTTTGGTGTCTCTTTTGGAAACTGTTCAAAGGATTACAGCTTTCTCCTGCCTTTTCTATCTTGTTCTGTTCATGTCTCACAGTTGTAATTCCATGTGTGGTATTCATTTTCCGTTTTCTATCCATCAGGCTAGCATTGCAGGGCCGGACAAAAAATTGTCCCAGTTTTCAGGAACTTTCCATTTCACAACTACAAATCCAGTATCCTAGGACGACCTCAGCCCTAGAGAAAGCTAGATGAATGGCCAGTCTAATATTGTTTACTCCTAGAGCTCTTCTGTGACTGACTCTTAGCACTTAAGAGGAAGAACATCCAGATCTCTGAGTTCGAGGCCAACCTGGTTATAGAGAGTTCCAGGCCAGCCAGGACTACACAATGAGACTCTGATTCAAAGCAAAAACAACAAACCCCTCAAAATAATAATAAATACCCCCCTAAAAAAAACACCCCTCAAACTTCCAATAAACAAGCAAACAAAAAATTTGCTTCAGTCAAAATTGAGGCGTGTCTAGAGGAGATAGACAGGAAGTTACTTGTCCCCCACTCTGGACCCTTCTGATCTTGGTAGACATTACTAAAAGTCACCAACCAAGATGATTTTGTGGTCTGGTTCTAATCTTTCACTTTGAAACAGTACATGGGTTGTTTAAGGCCATAGACGGGCAGCAAAGACTGTGTATAAGTCTGTAGTGCTGAGCTCAGCGGTGGGGATGTCCCCATTTCTTTATTCCATAATGAGTACTTTCACATGCTCATCCTCAAATTCTCCGCCCCTCCACAAGTCCACTGGTAAATTATATCCACGATTTTGAGGGAGTTTTCCAAAATTACCCAATAAAATGAAAATTCTTTGGTAGGAGTTGACCTTAATCAATGTCAGCGGAGAGTCTGAAGGGGCCTAGAGGATTGCCTTTGGCTCCAGCACAGAGGGCAATGGGCCCTGGGATCCCTCCAATGTCCTGAGTTAGGCTGTGATGCCATCTTTCCATGCTGGTGTCCCTTCTTCTTCCACTCCCAGGGACATGTGTCTCTGTAATGAAATGAGTGGTCTGTGCTCATGAAGAAATGAAGTGTGCATTCCAGGAAAAGAAATGTCTCTAGTCAAGCCCCAGTAAACAAGTGGCATTTCATCTGGAAAGTCCTTTGTAGTTGTAAATGGGCTCTTGAGTGCTTTCAATTGTCTAGGAGCGTTTATTAACACAGTATGTTTGGGGATCAGCATCAGGGATCTCAGTCTCACAAACAATAAAATCAGAGAGCGCATCTTGTTCCCATGGTGACAGAGGAAAAGCAAAAACTATCCAGACAACCAGTGGGGTTAGGGATGGGAAGAACCACCCTGGGGGGTGGCTGGTGGGCAGGTGGGTATGTGGTCCAGTCCTCCCTGACCATAAAGCAGAGACCGAAGTGAGAAGGGGGCTCATTTTCTTCTTGTCAGACTCACAGTTCCCCCACTCCACCCTGAAAGCAAGTCCTTACTTCAGATTTTGAGGGGATACACAAAGCAGAGGGTGGAAAGTCTGGAGAGGAAATGGGGAAGCATTTTCACCTACTCAGAACCAATTCCACTCAAAGGTAGTAACTCCTATCTCTTCCTTGAGTGTCTTTTCCTCAAACAGCTCTGAGGGAAGAAGCTGGAACAGTCCTCTGAGAGTCTTGGCCTGATAGCCAACACAAAGACAGATACAAGACTAACCTGTATATAAGGAACTGGATGGTTAACCCAAACCCAAGCATACTGTTTCAGTGGCCTGGGCTACAAGTCACCCCTGCTTACATCAGCCAATATTTTATTATACCTCATGATCTTGTGGATCAGAAACGTGGGCTGGTTAAGATGAATTACTGTGCTGTCTCATGTGGCACTGGCTATGGTGGTTCTTGGTGATAGATTCCACTGGATTCCAGTCAGCTTTATTCACGGGGCCAGGTGCTGTGGAGGGCATGGCAAGCTGAACCATGGTTCCCACAGATGCTTATCTCTGGAACCTGTGAGTATTCACTCACATGGCAAGAGAGACTGCAGATGTGATTAAGTTCAGGGTATTGACAAGAGAAGGTCATCTTGTATTCCTTGGGTAAAACTGAAGTGACCTCACAAGAAGGACAAGGGCAATTTAACTACAGAGAAGATGCTCCATTGCTGGGTTTGGAAATGGTGGAAGAGGACAAGAAGCGAAGGGTAGCCTGGAAGGCTATTGCTTGGAAAAGGCAAGAAAGAGACCCTCTCCTGAACCCCTGGGTGAAGGGGTGATCTGCTGACATCTCTATGGTTTGAAGAAGGAATGAGGGTGACTTTTCTCATACCACCACTGAGGTAAGGAATGGTGTTCTGTGAGAATCTTGTGAGATCACCTTCTTATTTGGGAACAACATCTTATGTGGACATCCAGTTCTCTTAGCTAAATTCAAGCTTCCTCTGTGAAGAAGGTTTCCAGGGTCCTGACTATAGAATAGGTAGGTGTTGTACCAGATTCCTTAGTTATTATCATCATTATTATTCATTGCTATTTTATTAAAATGTGTTTCCTCTAATATCTCTAAGGCAAGTATCTCTAAGTCCCCAAGTTCAGTGGCCTTTCATTACAGAGGGCTGTTGACTACTGATCACAGTGAAACGGACATAGAGTTCTTCTCATGCTAGTTTACAATTAACTTTATTACTACAACTTAAAATTCAGAAGTGATCACACTGCTACAGAAATTTAAACTTGAGTGTGAAAACTTTACAAAGTTGTGTTCAATCGACTTGAAGAGGTGTAATGGTGTTTGGTCTTGTCATCGACCGAGGCAGCTGAAAAGACGAAATTCAATGAAAGCTTTTAAGTGTAAAGTGTAAGGCACACCAGCATAGGAGGGCATGGGAAATGGCCCTGTGATAAGTTTGTTTAGTTGCACATCATAGAAAATCCAGAACAATGTATTGTTCTCTGATGGTTTTCACTTCCATAAACGGAGATGTGGGCTAGATGGAGGACTGTGGGCAGGTAGCCCTACAGTTATTTAAAGTCAGTTTTTCCCTCTCCTTCCTTCCTTCCTTCCTTCCCTATCTCCCTCCCTCCTCCCATCCACTGCAATTATTCAGCTGTTCCCAGGAAGACTCCCTGAACTCCAACCTGAAGTTCATCCTCTAGGAGGAGTGAAGGACAAAAGACACAGTGGACATGGGCCAGCTCTCTGTCATGGAGCTTCTGAGAAGCCATCATGTACATCACTACATTTTTTTTTTTTTGTTTTGGTCTTTATCAAAAGAGCCACGATAGAGCAGAAGATGCAATCTTTAATCTGGAGTGAGTTTGTAATTAGTTAAATTTCATTTCGTTATTAAGATGAATAGGGGAAAAAATCAATGTGGAAATATCAGACATGGACATCGGAGGAAGACCTGTTTTCTGATTGGCTTTGAGCACAGGATTCAAATGTATAAACATTAACATAGTGATGTTAAGCAAATCATGCCTTTTCTCTTTGAATGTTGTTAAATTTTGTTATAGGTGTCATGAAATTCCTTTTCTTTTTCCTAAAGTCTTTTCTGGTAAAATTGGGATATATCTTAGGTTCACTTATGTCTTATATGCAGATATATCAGACAACTTTCTGGTAGTGACAAAAGAGGAAAGGTTTATTTGGCTCCTGATTTCAGAGACAGCAGTCCATGGTCACATGGTCAGGATACTTTGGGTCTGTGATAGCACAGCACGTCATATTGGGAGCACATATCAAGAGGTCACTCACCTCATGGCATGTGGGGAACAAGGAAAGGAAGAGTCTAGGACACCAATACCCCTTCAAGGCCACTTCCATACTGACCTCCTTTCTTTCACTACGTCCTACCTCTTCAAGGTCCCACTCTCTCCCAACACACCAGGGGCTGGAGATGGAACATTTAACATATGAGCCTTTGCAGAAGATTCATGTTGTAAACTGTAGCAGCTTTGAGGAACAAGGAGAAGTGTCGTGCTCAGTTTTCTCAAGCATACGAATCAGGCCATCTCACCCTATGAAGTATCACTGAGTTTATGCCCTCACACCTACAAGGCAGGCCATCTCATCCTTGGGGTTCTAAGGGTTTGCAAAGCTGTTCAAACTCAGCCACAAGTGAAATCCTGGTGAATCTACTTTCAAAAGATCGAATGGACTGAAATACCAGGACTTCAGGAGATAACAATAGCCTGACGTGAAGGCTCTTGGGAGTTCTCCCTGTGCTATAACGGCTGGTAACACTGAGGCTGACCGCACGAGGTGACAGTGGTTCTGTGATGTGGAAGTTTGAATGGTGGGCCTGATCAGAGAACTCTGTCACGGTCGTGGTAACTTGGCTCCTGGGTCCCTTCAGTAGGACTTTGTGATGCCTGTGCCCAAAGGGCAGCTGGTGTCAACAGTTCAAACCCATTTTCCTTCTATCCAAATACTGTGGCAGATCCCTGAATGCAGAACATACATGAAAATAAAGGCTTGGGTCATTTGTATCTGTTGTAAGTTGAGGGGAAAAAAATCTCCCCAAATGGTTTTGTGTTAAGGAAATGTATTCTTGAAGGTAATTCTTGAAGTAGTTTAAAGAAAAGAGCAATGGTAAAAGAGAGTGAGTTCAATATCGGACCCACGTTTCCTAGAAGATAGGGGTTGCCTACTTTGCCAGTAGTATTACTTAGTCAGGTGTTAAGACGCTCAGCCCCGGGGCTAGAGAGATGGCTTAGCAGTTAAGAGCACTTACTGTTCTTCCAGACGACCTGGGTTCAATACCCAGCTCTTGCACTGCAGCTCACAACTGTGTTTAGCTCCAGTTCTAGGGGAATCTGATGGCCTCTGTGGGTACTGCATTCATGTTATGCACAAACACACAAGCCAAAACACCCATCTACAAATTATTAAAATAATTTTTAAAAAGATGTTTAAGCTTATGTTTGGAAAATTCCTGACAGCGTTTTTGCTCCGTATTTGTTTCAAAGGTTGCGATGAATATATGAGTATTTTCATGACAAGGCCAGAGGTTTTCCACAAGTCTTTCTTGATATGGCCCAGCAACACAAATGAATTTTTGAATGGTGCAGATCTACCTAACTTTCATATGGTTTGATGGAACATCTGCTCTCTGCTAATTTGGTCCCCTGAAGCTTTCTCTAGACATCTGACTAACTCTCTGGTCCACAGACAGCTCTGTTAGCATATTTAGAAGTCTGGGAATGAGGTCCAGGCAGATCTGAGTTGAAGATACAGTGGTATCTTCTAGCTTATCAGTGGTGGCAAATTTTACTGTTTGAGCAAATGAAAAAGTTGGGACGAGCTTGAACATCAGGAGAAGGCTAGTTGGACTTAGGTGCATTGCTGAAGGCTTGGGTTAGTTACACTGTTGGAAGCTGGTAAGCTATAGCAGTTTCACCAACATTATGTGTTAAATGAATTCCTGAATCCCTTAAAACCCTCAATGTCTGGTCACCAAGTAAGTGACTTGTTCTCAGTGGTGTTTTGTTGACTTACTCTGAGCTAGAGTTCTAGAAGAGGTAAAATACAGGTGAATAGTATGGTTCTCCTTACAGTAGGCGCCACTGCTTCCCCAGACATACACGTCAGAATTAAAATCACATTTGAAAGGAGCCTCGCCAGCATAGCAGGCAGTGTGGCAGGTTCCTAAACAGCCTCTGAGGCTGCTGCCCACCAATCATTGAGGTGTTGCTGCAGATACTCTACTATTAGAACCATAAGATGAGACCGTGGAATGTTCCTCAGCAAGGAAGGCCTTAAGGGGGAAGAGGCAGTTCCTTATCACAGGCTCGGGAAACATTGTTCTTTTTTATCCATGTATTTACTGAGTGTGTGTCTCAAAGCTGAGACCCATACACTTCCATAAGGAAGTTCTTTCTGTGCTAATACAAGTGCAGGGGAGTCTGATTTCTTCATTAAATAAATGTCCATATCACTCATCCCATATTTTGTGTTATTTTGCTCATGTGTGGGGTGGAGACTGGGGTATGGTTCAAGCTCAGTGTGTCCTCTCCCACTGGGCCTCACCCGAGCATCTTCTTGCTTTCTGGGAATTGTCGCCAGGTGACTCATTAGACTGTGAGGTTAGAGAAGAAATACGGACACTGCTGCTCAATGGACACCAGGAAGACGGACATGACTCCGAGGACCTCAGGAGCACAGGCACAAGCCAAGTCAGGGTCAGAACGCAAGTTCAAGGCTAACGTGAAAGTTGATAATGGCCACACACAAGATGTTTAGAGCCTTGCTCTGAGAGAAGAGCTGCAGAAATGGAGACGCGAGGAAAGACGAGACCGCAGTAATTCTCTTTATTTGAGGTTCCACTTGCTGTTTCATCACCTGGGGTTAACTGGTCTAAAAATAGCAACTGCAACTGCAAAATTCTAGAAAGAAACAACTTCCAAGTTTTTAGCAACTTCTTTTTTTTAACAGCATTTTGGTCAACTTAATATAATTAGCTATTAGTTGTATTGTTGTTAAACTTGATCATAGACATATAGGATGGAGTTGGGAGAGAGATATGGGGTTGCAGGGAGGGAATGGTCCTTGGGCATGTTCAACATACATTCTATTATTGTATGACAATTTATGTATTTATTGTCAAAGAATAAATAAAAAGCAAAGTGAATAAAAATGTATATACAGGAGAGTTACAGTTGTAACTGTACATGTACGTGGCTGTGTGCTCTCTGAAGCTCCAAGCACACATGGGAAGCTTGGAACATAGCCTCAGTGGAAGAGCAGGGCCTAGGACACCTTGAGAGACAGAACAGTTTGTGAAACTCACGATATGGGACCATAGTGTGAACAGGTCTCAAATGTTCAAGAAACTACAGAATACCATTGCTGGTCCAGTGCTTTGGTTTGTACTATAAATATCCCTTAAAGGCTTGGCCACCAGCATTGACGCCAGTGGGAGACTGCAGAATCTCTAGGAAATAGGGCCCGGGGAAAGGACATTAGGCCACCATGGGCTTGTCTTTCAGGGAGGTAGCTAGTTCCTGGCTCTCCCCCCACCCCTGCCTCCTCTGCTTTCTGGCTGCTGTGTGGTGAGCAGCCTTCACTACTGGGCATACCTGCTGTAATGCATGGGACTTCCATATGCCCGAAGCTATGCGGCCAAGTGAAGGAAAACTAACCCAGCAGAGGGCCGAGATGGTGCCTACTGCTCAGCTTGTCTACACCTCTGTCTCTCTCTAATCCTACACCCAAGGACTCTTTAGGTTCAAAGATAAATCCAGGCCAAGAGGAGGAAGCCAAAGCCTGCCTGTGTACTGTCATTTCATTTATTTCTAACTACATAGTTGTTTTGTTTTTGTTTTTGTTGTACATTGTTCCAAAGAGTGTGAAAAGTGAAAGGCTTATAATTTGATCCCAGTGTCGTGGCAAGGGGTGTCCTTATTCTGACTTTAATCCTCACCTCTCTGCCTTCCGCACCCCTTATTCCTGAGAAATGAATCATGTTTAGTTACATGAGATTACATAAGCATTCTCTTTTGGTTTTATCCCCACATTTCCAAATACATTCCCATTATTAATTCAAATACCAACAAAAATCGTATCCCCTTTGTCCCTGGTTTGCCCATAAGGACTTCTCTCCCTTACACCGTCTCTCACTCCACCTTCTCCCTCCCACCTCAGTAACATTCTAATTGCCGTTGTCTACATGCCCTGACCTTTGTGACTATTGTTCACTGCCAACCCTATTGGAGACGGCACTCGTGTTTTTCTTTCTGGCAGTTTTGGGTTTTTCTTGTCTTAACAGCTCATTTTTCCCCTTACTCTTTTAATATTTGTATTGCTAGCATTTCTCTATTGATTCTGAAAAAACACCTGCTCCTGTCTCACCAATAGCCTTTTGGGAGCCCAGTGGGGAGAGGGGTCTGGTGTGTGTGGGGGTCCCATTGCTTGTTCATAGACTGTTCATCAGCTTTCTACTGAGGTTGACAAAATACCTGGGACAAGTCAAATTAAAAGGAGGAAAATTTAATTATCTCATATATTCAGTCAATGCTTGGGTGACTTCCTTGCTTTGGGCCTGTGGTGAAGCAGGACAGCATGGTGTGGGGTCCGTGGTGGAACAAAGCTGCTCCCATCATGACAACCTGGAAAGAGGAGGCTGTGGGAGGGACTTGTCTCACATTCCTCTTCACTGGTACACCCCCACCCCAATGACCTACCTTCCACTAGGCCACAACCCCCAAAGGATCCACTACCTCACAACAGTGCCACAGACCAGAGGACAAGCATTTAACACATGGGGCCTTTGGGGAACATTCTAGGCCCAAGCTATAGTGAAGACTTTCCATTTTTAGGATGGTGACATCTGCCCCCTGTTGTACCTGTCGTATGGAGCTTTTCTGAGTGAGTTCAATTAAGCAGTGCCATCTGCTCTGGGTAAGATATCACCCAGAGGCATTTACAGGTTCTCAGTGTGGTCATTTCTTCTAGGCGGCCATGTCCGTCACCAACCTTCCAGTGTTGCTAGCTTCTCCAAACTGGTTTACACAGCCCACCTCTCATTCTCATTGTCCCTAGGGCCACAACTTATTTTTAATCTCATTTCTTTTACTTTAGTGACATTTTTAGGACAGGGCCAGCCTGGAGCCAGCCTGCCATGTCACCTGGCAGTCCCCTGAGGTTTCAGGGTCAGTTGTTGGGCAGAGAGCCCCAGGCTCTCACCAAGTCCAGGCGGCAGCAGTGGGGACTTCACAGGTGGGTAGAGGATGCTCTTGTGCCACTCCCTGGCTCCCTAGGTCTTTCTGCCCTTCTTCCCTGCACTGGGTATCAGTGCGCCCTGCACTGGAGTCTGGAGATGCGTGGGAAACTCATCCAGAAGGGGCTTGCCGGTGTGTGGTTTCGTGAGGTTGTATGCTTGTGGGTGGGGGTGGGGGGAGCAGACTGGAGCAGCAGCGGACCGATTTATTACCCTTTCATGAAACATCAATGAAATCCATCTTCTTCTTACCTCTTTTCTTCTCTGAGTTTCCCGAATGACCTCACTGGATCTGGGAATCAGGATCCTCTAGGCAGGTCCTCTGTGAATTGCACATCTTCCATGACGTCATCCCCTCACTGTCCACGAAGACCCGATGATGGTAGAGTCAGGTCTTGGGAACCAGGCAGGCATTTGTTTGCTTTCCACAATAAACAGCGATGAAAAGAGGACCACATGGAAATGTCCACTTAGGAAAGGACAAGGACAGAGGAAAGACGCAAAGGAGAAGTCTTTTTACTAAGTGTGAATAAGTCTTACCAATATGGTAGCACCTGCAGGGTCCCCGGTCACTCAGCAGCGGAGACCGTGAGGACAACCACAGAATTAGACCCATCTCCTCCCAGGGTGCCCTCCTGGGTGGGGTCGGCCATGCTGCGCCACAGCAGGAGCAAAGCTGGGAAACTGCCGCAGAGAGAGATTTGTAACGGAAAGGCTGACAGCGAGGGCCAGGATGATACAGTAAATAAGGTGAATGGGCTCGGCTTATTTCATTTCACAGCTGAGCTGTGTATTGCCAGATAAATCAAATCAGGGTAAACGGCTTCATCTAATAAACTGGGTCAACATATAATGTATTTGTTCAGGTTCGTACTTTCATTGATTCTCATTTGATTTAAGAAGAGATATTTCAGGTCATGTTTGAATGTCTTTTAGTATTCATGCCTCCTTCTGGTGAGGAGAGGCGGGAGGCAGGGCCACACAGCTGGGATTCTTTCTTTCTTTAAAAAAAAAAAAAAAAATAAATTAAGTTTCCTGATTCTTGTAAGTTCTGCCTTCCGTCTTTAGGCAAGGAAGTGGGGGGAGGGTGGCGGCAAGACCACTCGGGGAGAGAGCCACGAAGTAGCAGGAGAAAGCACCCCGTGCCAGCCAGCATCTGCATTCCCCCGGAATGTTTTAGTGATGTTTGCTAATGTATCATTCATTAACCATCAGCCACTATAAAAAACATAATCTATCTCGCAAAGTGGACATTATTATCGCATTAAATCATTTCACAATATACCTGAACCGTTCCACATGAGAGGGGCCGGGCCTGGCCAGGCTCGGATGCCTCCAGGCAGCTCTTCAGTAGTAATGAGATACGAGGTCTGTCTGTGATGAATACGATATTACTCGTGTCAGCGGATGTGGACTGCACCCAGAATATTTCTTCTTACAGGTTTTTTTTTTTTTTTCCATAGCAAAGGAACTCAGGCAAAGCACTATTAACCCAGTAAATGAAGCTCTAAAGAGCACAGAGTGTGTCCATTAGGAGACAGAATGGTGACTAATCCAATTTTTCTTGGAGGGAGGGAGGGACGGTGCTTTGGTAACATCTGGGATGCCAGGCCCTGCATTACAGATGAGGTTCTGTGGTCTGGCCTCTGCGTGACTCACCCTTCTGTCTTGTCTTTCTCTGTCTTTGTCTAAGAACAATGATGGCACTGTCCCCTCCTCTCCCTCAACCCATCTCTTGTGAGGAAAGTCTCCTTGGAAGTGATTCAGACGGTGCTCATGGCTGGAGGAGAAGGTAGAAAAGGGGAGGGGGTGGGGAGGAAGAGCCTCGTGGAGTCGACCGTTTCCGCATTTGTAGGGCTGTGTCCTGGGACTCAAGGTTGTGTCTTGGGCAGCCTAGGACCCATGGGAGATGAGGGAGGTAGGAGATGATGGAGCACTTGCTTTTGGCAACTGTTAAAGTCACTGCAAACCATCTGGATTCTTGGGAAATAATCTGTATTTTCCTCTCTTACGAGGGCATTCATGTCTGTTATTTCTTAGGAAAGTCTTTGCAGACATTGATTTAAAATGCTGAGGGAGAAACAGAACATTCCAGATGGATGCCCCATAAGCTGGACAGATGTGGGGTGACTGCCCAGGAGGAAAACGCAAACATAAAGTGGCGATCCTCTCCTTAACCTCACTCTGAGTCTTCCTTTCCTTCCTTCTCAAATAAGTATGTATTCTGTCTGTACTTTATTCCATGCCTGGGACAGGACACTTAAGTTTCCTGGCATCATCTAGATAATAAACAGGAAACAAGTAAGAAGAAGCCAGACTCATCTGAGCTGCAAGAATGCCCCACTTAAAATCTGGTGTATGACTTGCCACTATGTCCTATATAACTGCACATGACCATTGGTATTTAAAAAAATGCCAACCCTGTATTTCCACTTCCAAAGAGGGCATTTAATATACATTTCCATGAAGAAGAGTCTGGAGAATCAGAATAGGTATCCTTCCCTAACAGTTTATTTCTTGCAGTGGACCAATTCAGAAGAATTGCCTTTGTTTTCCACACTGAAAACCCCCCCCCCCAAAAGCCTGATTCCTACTATTTCACATTACTCCGGCATATTAGCTCAGATGATGTGGAAAATGTAATTTTGAGAATACACTGGCTCAGTGTGAGTCATGACTTTGTGTCTAGCGAACGTGCCCGGGTCACCTTTCTCCTGTTGAAGTGACTCAGGACTGAGATCCTTTCAGGGACATTATTTACAGTGAATCAATTTGACTCCCTCCCCCTGTCTCTTGTCCCTCAAATTTTTCTTCTTTTTCCTCTTTGTCTTGTCAGACAGGCCTAACATCATTGATGGAGCATTTTCTTCACAATACCCATAGTCTGTGACAAAAATCTGTGTCCCCATTATTTTTTTCAGACTATCTAAAGCCTTTATTATTTGTTTAATTTTTTTCTTCATTGCATGAGTCTCACAGTGAGCTTTTCTTTTTCTTTTTTTAAAGCAAATGATCTGGAAAGCATAACACAATCTAGAAATTTAGAGAGGCAAAATATTTAGTGGAATATTATTCTGGCTAGTTTAAGTGTGGTTATTCATCTCATTGTCCAGACAGCCCCAACAAACTGGCTTGACTTGATTTTGCTTGTGTCTTAGATTTTTTTTTTTAACTTATGATGATGTAAAAGTGATAGGTATTAGGTAGAAACTATTTTTGGAGTTTTGAGTCTGACCCTCTTGGGTGATACGGGGCAGCAGCAGCCCTGGGGTCATGATGGGAAACAACGGATCCTCAGTGTCCTTGCTGCGAAGCTGTATGTATTACTAGAACATAATACTATCTCAAGTGAAGGGACACAGGGGAGTTGTTATTTATTGATTTTGTGTGTGGTGTGTGCGTGTACTTACACATCTGAGTGCATGTGCCCATGCTGAAGCATACAGAAGCATGCAGGACACTGAGTGTCTTCCTCGATTATTCTCCAGTCTAATTTTTAAGACAGGGTCTCTCACTGAGCCTGAAGCTCCCAGTACAGCTAAGTTAGCAGACTAATGAGCTCCCTAACACGGGGATTAATTAAGGTGTGCTGTGTTCTGCTTTTTGTGTAGATTATTGAGAGACATTATTTCATCAACATTAGTAGAACACATTGCTTGTTCTTAGTTCAAGTCAAAGCAACAGTTTTTAAAAATGGCTGTCTTACTCCTCAAAGCATTATCTCCCACGCAGCTGGTCTTTCTGAACCAGTCTTTTCTCTTCTTGTGCAAATATTTATTACTCATTGAGTCATTTCTTCCCTACTTCTACAGAAAGTCTCTGTTTAATGCTTATTGGAGCGGTCCTAGGTTTTCCTGTTAGTTGTGTCTCAGTTGCTTGATGCTGACTGACCGTAACATGACCTTCAGCGGCTTCAGGGATGCTTTCCATGGAATAGCTAGGGACACTCTTGTTTGAATTCTCAGGGTTTCTTGTTATGATAGTTCAGGATCTGTGCAGAAGATTTTCTGGGGGACATTGCATAGCTTAAGCATCATTGTATTCTTGGGTACTGTTACTGTCTGAAACACCCTGTCCAGAAGGTGGACCTGCCCCCTGTAACTCATCTCATATATATTACCCCCTTTTCCAAGACCTTGTGAACACCCTCCTCAGCTCTTTTAGAATCTTCTCTCACACTGCACTTGCCACTGGCCTTTATTTTCTACTCTTGCCTATATTTTTATTTTACTGATTTCACTTAGTATATTTTTGTGGGGGCTGCGTGGCATGTGTGTAGTGAGTATGCAGGTGTGTAGGTGCTTATGTATGTGTGCATGCACATGTGCACACGTGTGTGGAGACCCAAAGTTGACTTTGGGTGTCTTCCTCAGTTGCTCTTCACTTTATTTTTTGAGGCAAGGTCTCTCCCTAAAGCCAGAGCTCTGCATTTCTGGCTATTCTAGCTAGCCAGCCTACCCCAGGGACCTCCTGTGTCTTCCTCCTGAGTGTTGGCATGATAGGCTGCTACTGTGCCTACTTGGCTTTTTACCAGGGTTCTGGGCTCGGTAGATACAAATTCTAGTCCTCACGATTGGCATGTAAATGATTTATACTGAGCCATCCCCCAACCTTATTTTATTATTTATTTTCTTGAAAGAATACTTAATAAAGGATCTACTCTCAGTATTGTTTTACACACAATGTAGTATTGTTAGCTACCTGCACGATGTTATGTAGCAACCACACTTATTAATCTTGCTTGATTGCAACTTTATGATTTCTGACCCCACTCTCTTCTCCTCCCAGCCATGGCCACCTACTATGCTACTCCTTGATTCTGTGGCTTTGACAGTCTTAGAAGCCTTTACATAACTGGCGTCGAGCATTATTTTTCTTTCTCTTGCTGGCTCATCTCACCTAGCATAATGTCCCTCATCAGGAAATGCAAATCAAACTAATGAGGAGATACCACCTCATGCATCTGTTACAAAATGCCGGGGTGGTTCTTATAAAAAAGACAAGAGGTAGTAGATTCGGGTTAGACTGTAGAGAAACCAGGACACTTATGCGCAGTTGGTGGTAACGGGAAATGTTCCTGAAAACAGCATTGAGAGCCTTCAAAAAACTGAAAAATTGAACAGCTGTATGACCTGCAATCCAGTTCTGGATATGTACTCAGAACATTAACGTTGGTGTACCAAGGGTGTATCTGTGCATCCAGTGCACTGCAGCACCACTTACAGTGTGGAAAACATAAAAGTGTGTTAACAGATGATACATGAATAAAAGAAGCAATGGCACATCACTCTAAAGGAATTAGATGATCAGTGTTAATCCTTCCATATAAGTAAGTGAGCCTCAAGGGTGCTGTGAGATCTGTAATTGGTTTGGAGCTCATGTTGGGGACTTAGGGATGTTGGACTTGAGTTGACTCCTGCTTCCCAAGGTGGAACTGAGCATGTCACAGACACCTCCTATAGTCTGCTCCCTGTTAAGCAGCTGTCTCTAGCTGCACATTAGAACTACCTGGGAACTTCCCAACAATCCTGAGGCAAGGACTCTTGTAGCATGTAGTCTTAACAGGTCTTATTAATAAAATCAAACCCAGCCAGTTATTGGGGTGAACACTGGAAGGTCAGAGAGATAGAACGAGCCACAACTATCTCACCTCGCCGGATCCTCAGCTGGTCTTGTTTCCTCAGACTGGAGGCCTCTGAGTCTTCATCTAAAATGGGTCTCAGCTGAACTGCTGCTAGAAGCCTGAATGCTTAACCAGGCCAAATGCCTCTCCAGGGCAAATGCCTACCCAGGCCAAATGCCTCTAGTTTCTGGTCTCCTAGGCCGGCCTCAAACTCCGGATCCTCACGCCTTATATACCTTTCTGCTTTCTACCACCACTCCCTGGGATTAAAGACTGGCTTTCTGGGATTAAAGGCGTGTGTCACCATGCCTGGCCATTTCCAATGTGGCCTTGAACTCACAGAGATCCAGAGGGATTTCTGTCTCTGGAATGCTAGGATTAAAGGCGTATGCTACCACTGCCTAACCTCATGTTTAATATTGTGGCTGTTCTGTCTCTGACCCCAGATAAGTTTATTAAAGTACACAATATTTTGGGGAACACAATACCACCACAGACTCTTCCCTGAGAGATTTATGTCTAGGAATGAGTTGGGACTGAGAAGCCACACAGTGAATGACCTGGGTCCTTCATGTGCTACTCAACTGCCTTTGACTCTCCCAGGAGCAGTATTGTCAAGTCTTAATTTCCCATCTATAATGAGAGCTGTCAGATGCTTGGAAGAATCCTAGATAAATATCCATGACATTTTTCCAGTCCCCAGTTTACCAACACAATGTAAAAGAAAATGAGACTATTTAGTATGACTATATTTCAGCGAATTCACACTTTCATGTGGTAAAATGTGAATAACAAAATTGTAACCCTGTCTAAATGCACAGCTCTGAGGTAGTATGTTCACCTTGGTGAAAAACCATCCATTCCCAGAATTTTCCATCCCCCAAGTTCAATCTCCAGTTTCCTTTCTTCCAGCTTTCAGTAACCCCCATCCCACTTTCTGTGACTCCGAGTTGTTCTCGGACCCTTATGTGAGCATGAGTATTTGCCCATTTGTGACTGGCTTATTTCACTGAGCATAATGTTCTTGGTGTCCACTCATGCTTTGCGAAATAACTCATCTATTTTCATACATGGTCACTAACTTCAGAGACCAACAATTTCCGTTAGGTGGCATTTTACACAAAGACATAGATCTAATGGCTAATCTTTATTGTTAACTTGACTGCTGCATCTGGAGTCAACTGAAACACAAGCTTGTGGAACTCTTGTAAGTGAGGGATTTTCTTGATCAGATTATTTGAAGCAGAAAGACGCACCTTAAATGTGGGTGGCATCTTCTAGTGGGAGCCCATCTGAAAGAACATGGAAAACTGCTTTTTGCCTGCTTGCCCTCACTCTTACTAGCAAGTTCATCTATGCTATAAATGTGCTGTTCATTCTCATATGTCAGAATAAACTTCTTTGAGATTCCAATGTAGACTGAAGACCAGCAGCTCTCCAGGAATCCTCCAGGCCTTCAGTACCAGATTGAGACAACTGAGACATCAATCCATTGAACTGTCATTGTTGGGCTACTTGGACAGCCTCCTGTAAGCCAATCTAATAAATGCATTCTATCTAGTCTGTTCCTAAGAGAACCCTGACTAATACAGATTGTGATATCAGAAGTGCTTCCAGAGAAGCTGAATTGTGAGAATGAGTTTCTCTGGAGGGCTTGGTGGTAGCTGGAGTTGGCTCTCTCCTTTGCCTCTGGGCATGCCTATGGGATATTATCTTGTTGAGATTTGTTGCTATGACTAGTACCCACCGCCATAAGTGCCATGTCACCCAGGAGTGCCTCTGAGGGTGTGGCAAAGCAGAAAGGACTTAGGACAAGAATAATAGAGTGCTTTGCTCTCTTTGCCTCTACAAGAGGCTCCTGCTAGCTTTGAAGCCACAGTGTCTACTTTGGAGGGATCATGTGAAAAATCAATTATAGAAAGTAAATTAAATGTTGCCTGTGCATTGGGAGTTGCCCCTCAGTACCCTTTCTGTTTCTTCCTGGCTGCTCTGTTGGTTGTTCACTGCCTTCCTGTTGTGTGGCTCGGGTCCTGACCATTAAAGGCCCAGTTCCCGTGCTGTCTGATCCTTTAGGGATGCACACACAACTCAGCTGAGGACAATGACACATATGTGAGTGGGTCTTCTGGGCACTCAAGGAAGGATCCTTTGTATCTCAGAAGAAGTAAAAGAGGAAGATGGATTTTCAAGGCACTGACATTTCATCAGGCTCAATTTGGTTATTTGGTGACTGAAGCACAATTCTAATTAATCTTGTTAATAAAAACCAGGAGTCAGATATCAGGGTAATAACCTGAAAGATCAGAGAAACAGAGGAGCAGCCATCAGTGACCTCCTACCTCTCCAGATCCTCCAACCAAAAAGGGCTGAGATCCTGTCTCCACTTCACCTTATCACTCCCTGTCTCCACCTCCCGAGTGCTGGGTTTAAAGGTGAGCCACCATCACCCAGCTACTATGGTTAACTAGAGGCTAGCTCTGCCCTCTGATCTCCAGGCAAACTTTATTTGTCAGAACACAAACAAAATATCACACAACAAGTGACTATGAATGGAACCAGATCATGGATCAGGAAAGTTCTGGACAGACATGGAATAACAGACAGGTTGCCATGCACAACATCTCAGCCTCAGAGCTTCCTTAGCTCTTTTTGTTAATTATCTGGAATGGAAATCCATAGAGTCCTGCAACAAAGCATTTATGTTTATTTTGGGGACATTTCTGAGTGGCTTCCACAAACTGCATCAGAGGTTCCTCTGACACTTGTTACAAAGGTTACAATGCTCTTTGTGTCTTCTATATTCCAGGGTAGGATTCCTACAGAAGCCCTTTAAGAATTAAGGGCTAACTGTCTATAGCTGTAGGGTCCATTGTCACATGTTGAAATGTTTATACATCACAGAATAGCCAAATTAAGGTAGTTAGCATATCTGTCATTTCAATTGTTTCTGATGTCTTTGTGTTAAGAACAATCGAAATCCTCTTCCAGCTGTTTTGAAATTCCTGACTCTTGGGTACTAACTATGCTGTGCTATAGGCCATCAACCCAACACTGGCTGAGTCTTTGGATCTACTCAGGTACTCATTGGCTTACTCTCCTTTTCTGTCCTTTCACCTCTTCCTGACACTGGCTGGCAGACAGTATTCTGTACTCTACTGTTACAAGGTTGGCTTTTCTGACTTCCACTTATAATTGAAATCACCACACTCTTCTTGTCTCTCTGTGCCTGGCTTATTTCACTTGATATAGTGTCCTCTGGGTTCATCTATGTTGTTGCAGGTGGTAGAACTTTCTGCTTTTATAAGGCTGAGTATTAGTGTTCCATGCTCTATTTATCTATCTATCTATCTATCTATCTATCTATCTATCTATCTATCTATGTCTCATTATTAAAATTCATGCATCTGTTGGTGTACAATCTTGTCTCTGTAGCTTTGTTATTATGAATGGTGCTACAAAGCACATTGCAATGTAGACATCTCCTCAGCCTACTGATTTCAGCATCTCTGGGTGTTTACCTGGATATGAAGCTGCTAGGGATATGGTAGGGACACTTTTAATTTTTTGAGGATACTCCCTATTGCTTTTGAAAATGTCTGTCCCAATTTGTTAATTTACTCTCAGTTTTGCCAGTACTTGTTTTTGTTCATCTTTTTGATGATCATTGACTTTTTTTTAATTAAGAAAATTTTAAATTCATTTTACATACCAAACACAGATCCCCCTCTCTTCCCTCCTCCCACCCCCTCAACCTACCCCCAATTACCTCCTTTAAAAAGGTATGGCCTCCCATGGGGAGTCAGCAGAGCCTGATACACTCAGTTGAGGCAGGTCCAAGACCCTCCCCCTGCATCAAGACTGTGCAAGGTGTCCTACCCTAGGTAGTAGGCTCCAAAAAGCCAGCTCATGCACTAGGGATGGACCCTGATCCTACTGCCAGGGGTCCCCTTAAGCAGATCAACCTATACAATTGTCTTGCTTATGCAGAGGGCCAATCCAGTCCTATGGAGGCTCCACAGCTATTGGTTTAAAGTTCATGAGTTCCCACTAGTTTGGTTTGGTTGTCTCTGTAGGTTTCCCCATCATGATCTTGATGTCCCTTGCTCATAGAATCCCTCTTCTCTCTCTTCGATTGGACTCCTGGGGCTTGGCCTGGTGCTTGGCTATGGATCTCTGTATCTGCTTCCATCAGTTACTGGATGAAGGCTGTATGATGATAGAGTATTCACCAATCTGATTTCTAGGATAAGCTAGCTCAGGCACCCTCTCCACTACTGCTAGTAGTCTAAGCAGGGGACGTCCTTGTGGATTCCTGGAAACTTCCCTAGCACCAGGTTTCTCCCTATCCCCATGAAGTCTCCCTCTATCAAGGTATCTCTTTCATTGCTTTCCTACTCCATCTCTGTTCCAGCTCGAACATCGCATCCCCTTATGTTCTCATCCCCCATCCCCCACCCTGTATTTGCCCCCTCCCAGTTTACTCATGAGAATCACCTGGTATGTACTCACTCTTAAGTGGATATTAGCTGTAAAGCAAAGGTTATGACTACTTGCAAGAGACACCTCCCCCCAGGCCCACGATGGAACTTGTTGATTGACATTCCTTCATAGAAGGGGATGGGGAAGCAGGGCGGCGGTGGTGCATGCCTTTAATCCCAGCACTTGAGAGGCAGAGGCAGGCAGATCTCTGTGAGTTTGAGGCCAGCCTGGGCGACAGAGGGAGTACGAGGAAAGGCACCAAAACTACACAGAGAAACCCTGTCTCGAAAATCCAAAAAAAAAAGGGGGGGCGGGATGGGGAGCATCACTGGACCCTCACTTGAGATTCTGTCCAGGCCTTTCAGCTGGTAGTATGTAATTCTGCTCTAACTGCAGCGGCCTTGTGGTCTGGGCGGGGAGTGCTAGAGAATACAGACTGTGAAAGGTTTACTGAAGGGAGGACACCAGCTCTGCAGCTGTGGGGAGCTGCCCTCATGCCGAAGAGAAGCTGCTCGGTGGTGTGGCTGTTCTGAGGCTACCCACACTACTGTAGGTAACCCCTCAACCGTACTGATAAGTATCCTCAGTAGACTTATGGGCTCCCCAAGATGGACCTTGGTGCAGTCGAACCTTGGTTTGTCACTGGTACCATATAAAATGGGGTAAACATTTGTTTATGTCTTCCACCGGGAAGAATTCTTGAAATGAAATCTTTTTTTACAAATCAACTTTTTAAAATTTTGTTTTGTTTTATTTACCTGTTTCTTTTTTTGAGAGAGAGAGAGAGAGAGAGAGAGAGAGAGAGAGAGAGAGAGAGAGAATGGAATTGGGTGGGTGGAGAGGTGGAGAGGATATGGGAGGAGTTGGTAGATAGGAAAGAGTAATCAGAATATATTGTATGAAGACAAATGTTTTCAATAGAAAAGAGGTATTTAAAAATGAGGCACTCTAAATTGTGGTAAAAACAGTCATCTGACTGCAGACATGTGGGTTCATTTCTAGATGTCATATCTTCCAGACACCATTTTAAACAATTCTACAATTTTTTTCTTATGTTCACTCAAGACCCAGAATCCACATTTTCCAGAAAATAGTCTACCACAGAGGACTCAGCTCCACTTATAGAGAAGAATATAGCAATGTAATATTCCTTCTCATGTTTACCTCTAACTCCTAACATCAAAGCACAGGAATGGGAAATGGGTCAGAAGTGAGAAAAAGATTAGAAATATTTCCTAAAATAAGTAGTAGAAAGAAAGGTGAAATCTGACGGAATGAAAAATTTACAAAGACAAATGAGCTTCTTCAAACATATATTTGGTAGGCAGATGGTAAAGCAAAAGTTGGCCCGCTTAAAAAAATACAGGGCTGCAGAGATGGCTTGATGCACCTGCTGCTCTTGCAGAGAGGATCTGGATGCAGATCTCAGCACCCTCACGATGGGTCACAATCATCTGTGACTCCAGTTTCAGAGGATCCAGTGATCTTTTCTGGCCTCTGCTGCTCCCAGGCAAACATGTGTTGCACATAGACACATAAAAGCAAACATGCATGCACACAAAACATCTGAAAAAGGAAATAATTACAACACTCCAATAGAAACGGTGGGAAAGGAAATAAAAGGTTTAGTGAGTACCTTGTACTCTTGTGTACAGAACGGTGGCCAATCCTGCTTTATATGTGAGTGTGTCTATTTGTGATACTGAAGACCCTGGGCAAAAGCTTTGGAGTTTAAGCCAGCTGTAGAATTCATAGATTCACTCAACCGTCCTCTTACAAACTTAAAGACGGACACCCTCACTTCTGCCATCTCACAGGCCACCAAGTAGAGTTTGACTTGAGTTGTAAAATGACAGATCCAAACATGACAGCTCTGGGGTAGCTGATCATTAAAATCCTTTTGAGGGGAGGCTGGCAAAGGCTGTTTAGATCTATATTTGATGAAATGCACACACATCTATTTATCCACACACACAATGCACTTGTAGAATCAACCATTTAAACATTTTTATTTCCTTTCCCCAAACCTTCAATAACCTCCAATTACTAAGGCCACAAATGCCCAATTTTACTAAATAATATTCTCAAGGGCTGCATATTTACCTCACTCACTACCTGAGAAACAGTAAGGCTCTAGTTCGAATAATAATTTCATTCATATTTAGTTTGCAACTTCATTCCCACAACCTTGGAGTGCAGATGTGAATATTCTGTCTCCTGAGCAGATCTTTTCTATCAATATACAGGGCTATATAGGCCTAGTCTCCAGAGCACCAAGGAACAATGTCATCCAGGGACCATTGACATCTATCTACCGTCCAGCATATGCACCAACCCATCTCACCAAGCATGTCCCCACTTCCCCTTAGTAAGATAGAATCCATTTAAAATCCATTGTCTTCATAAGTACTTAGAGTTTGGCTCCTTCTCACTCTCCAGAAACTTGCAGGTGTCCTTTAGTTCTCTTCCTAATTAGACTTTATTATTCATTTATTTCCGAATAATCTTTGAGTCACAGGAAAACTGAGCAGGAGATCATTTCATACATTGTTGTCTCTCCAGGTGCTTGGCCTCCTGGGCTTTGGACTTCATCAACATCCCACCCCAGAGTGGTACATTTCACTTTTCTCCAGTTTGCTTGTTTGTTTCTGTTTTTGTTCTTTTGAGACCAGCTCTCTATATTGTGTAGTCCAGGTTGGCCTCAGAGTCACAGTGTTCCTGTTTCATCCTTCCAAGTGTTGTGTTGACTGGTGTATCCCACCATGCCTGGCTAGATTGACACAACCTGTGTTACAATCCATGGGCTTACTGTTGCTGATGAAAACCTAAATAAGCCCTCTGTTGACTTAAAAAAAAACCCTGCTAAATTTGTATTGCTGGGCAGTGTATCATTAGTCCCCTGTAATAATGAAGAATCCTCTGAATGAAGCCACCAGGGGATGAAAGATGTTTGCCAGTGACTGTTACACACCTGTCCTCCAGGGGAAGTTGCTTTCCTTGGTCTCTCCTGGTTCCTCAGGGGAAAGAAGCCTTTCTGGATTTCCTCTTTTGTTCCCGGGGTGGGGAAAAGACACCTTTTGTACCCAAATAATTAACTACAGAATTTGCTGCTCCTGGGAAAAGAAATAGAAAGGATGCAAATCTTGAGGTTTTTAATGTTCAGATTTGCAGAGCCTAGAGTGTAGCTAGAGTTTTCCTGCCTGACCCACAGTCAGGACAAAATCTCTGTCACCCACCAGTCCCATAGCCACTCAGACCCAACCAAGTAAACACAGAGACTTATATTGTTTAAACTGTTTGGCCTAATGGCTCAGACTTCTAGCTATCTAGTTCTTACATCTTAAATTAATCCATTTCTATAAATCTATACCTTGCCACGTGGCTCATGGCTTACCGGCATCTTCACATGCTGCTTGTCATGGAGGCGGCTGGCAGTGTCTCTCTCCTCCACCTTCCACTTCCCAGAATTCTCTCAGTTCTCCTCTCTGTTAGTCCCGCTTATATTTCCTGCCTGGCTACTGGCCAATCAGTGTTTTATTTATTGACCAATGAGAGCAATTTGACATACAGACCATCCCACAGCACAGTGCTGTGGGATGGTCTGTATGGCAAATGTGTTGCTAATAAAACACTGATTGGCCAGTGGCTAGGCAGGAAGTATAGGCGGGACTAACAGAGAGAATTAAAAGAACAGGAAGGCGGAGGGAGTCTCTGCCAGCCACTGCCAGGACAAGCAGCATGTAAAGATGCCGGTAAGCCACGAGCCATGTGGCAAGGTATAGATTTATAGAAATGGATTAATTTAAGATATAAGGACAGTTAGCAAGAAGCCTGCCACGGCCATACAGTTTGTAAGCAATATAAGTCTCTGTGTTTACTTGGTTGGGTCTGAGCGGCTGTGGGACTGGCAGGTGAGAGAGATTTGTCCTAACTGTGGGCCAGGCAGGAAAACTCTAGCAACAAGAGTGTCTAGGAACCTGTAGACAGCAGCAGCTTCTGCAGCAGAAAGGCTGGTCACATGGCATCCAGAAGGTCTCTGGTTCCTGTCTCTCATGCCTTCTTGCAGCTCCTTGTCCTGAAATCCTCAGGTAGATGGTATTTGTGTAAATAGCCTTGTTTTCTTTGATATGTTACTTTTGCAAATGAGCCTTTTCCTTTTTTCCACAAGGTATCCTCAAGTCTTTGGCTTTTTCAAGTGGTGGTAATGATTGGATTGATGCTTCTGTTACAGTGGCACATAATATTACACAGAGTCTCTAGGTTTTAGTCTTGGTGTCTGCATTATAGAGATTAACAAATCTATAATATTCACTAATATAAGGATCATGTAGAGTAGTTTCGCTGCCCTAAAATTTCTCTGTACTCTGCCTCTGCATTTCCCCATCTCTAACTATTTCAAGACAGAGTTTCTCTGTGTAGCTTTTGGAGCCTGTCCTGGATCTCGCTCTGTAGACCAGGCTGGCCTTAAACTCACAGAGATCCACCCACCTCTGCCTCCTGAGTCCTGGGATTAAAGGCATGCACCACCACTGCCTGTCTCCTTCTCCAACTCTTGATAACCACAGTCTATTTTTTAAAAAGATGCTTTATTATTTATATATATTTATTTATTTACTTATTTATTTTAGATGTGTGAATATTTTGACTGCATGTGCACCACATGCATGCCTGGTGCCCTTGGAGATCAGAAGATGGCATTGGATACCCTGGAGCTGGAATTACAGATGGTTGGTGTGGTGGTATTGTGTTCCCCAAAATATTGTGTACCCTAATAAATTTATCTGGGGTCAGAGAACAGAACAGCCACTAGATATAGAGGCCAGAAAATGGTGGCACACACGCTTTTAATCCTATCACTTGGGAGGCAGAGATCCATGCAGATCTCTGTGAATTTAAAGCTATACTGGAAACAGCCAGGCATGGTGACTCACACCTTTAATCCCAAGAAGTGAGCCTTTAATCCCAGGGAGTGATGGCAGAAAGCAGAAAGGTATATAAGGCGTGAGGACCAGAAACTAGAAGCTTTTAGCCTGGTTAAGTTTTCAGGCTTTGAGCAGCACAGTTCAGCTGAGATTCATTCTGGATGAGGACTCAGAGGCTTCCAGTTTGAGGAAACAGGATCAGCTGAGGAACTGGCGAGGTGAGGTGGCTGTGGCTTGTTCTGCTTCTCTGATCTTCCAGTATTCACCCCAATACCTGGCTCAGGTTTGATTTTATTAATACGACCTGTTAAGATTCATGCTACCAGTTGGGAATCATCTGGTGATTGTTGGAAACTGAACCTGGGTCCTCTGTAAAAACAAGTGCTCTTAACCACTAAGCCATGTCTCCTGTCCCAACCACTGGTCTTTTTAATGGTCTATAGCTTTGCCTTTTTTAGACTATCATATTAGTTGGAATCATATGGAATATAGGCATTTCATATTGACTTCAGTGTTAAACATTTAAGTTTGGTCCATCTCTACATTTCTTTTTAGAATTGAATAAAATTCTAGATGCATCATGGTTTTTCCAGTCACCATTTAAAAAACACTTGAATTTTTTTTGCAAGTATGAATCACTGAATTGTAAACCTCTGAGTACAGGGAGGGTGTTTTGTGTGGCTATGACTTTTTAATGTACTGGGAAAGTGCTAACACACATTGCTGCTGGGTTGCTGGGGTAGTTTATCCTTTTAAGACATCATCTGTGTTCCCAAGCAGCCGCATGAGTTTGGGACCCCACAACAATGATGTAAGTTCCGGTTGCTGCATGTTCTCATCAGCGTTTGTTCTTGGTGGTGTTCTGGATTTTGGCCATTTAATAAGTACATGGTACCTCACTATTTCATTTTGCCATTCTCTCATGACATGTGATGTTAAACATGTTTTCACAAACCTCTCTGACACCTAAATGACTCATTAGTGAGGTATCTGCTCAAATCATCTGGCTTACTTTTAGTAGCCATTCATTTTTTTGATCACTGAGTTTTAAGTGTACTTTGCCTATTTTGGATTTCAATTTTTATCTAATACATCTTTGGTAAGTATTTTCTCCTTGTGCTGTGGGATGTTCTGTATGTAAAATGCTCTGATTGGTTAATAAATAAAACACTGATTGGCCAGTAGCCAGGCAGGAGGAAGTATAGGCGGGACAAGGAGGAGAAGAATTCTGGGAAGTGGAAGGCTGAGTCAGAGACACTGCCATCCGCCGCCGCCATGACAAGCAGCATGTGAAGATGCTGGTAAGCCACGAGCCACGTGGCAAGGTATAGATTTATAGAAATGGATTAATTTAAGATGTAAGAACTAGATAGCTAGAAGCCTGAGCCATTAGGCCAAACAGTTTAAATAATATAAGCGTCTGTGTGTTTATTTTATAAGTGGGCTGTCAGACTGCCTGGGCAGGACCCGGAGAGAAAACTCTCCAGCTACATCCTTGTTTGTGTTTTATATTCTCAATGAAGATTGACTTAGTTCATGAATCACATACTTGTATCTAAACACCACTACAAAACCTACGCTCATGCAGTTCTTCTCATAACTTCAGAGAACTTTATGTTTTTACATGTCTTATTTACATCTGTAATAACATTTTAAAAAGATTTTTAAAATTTATATATACTGTATGCATGTTTATCTATATATCTACATATACATATATGTGTGTGTGTGTGTGTGTGTGTGTGTGTGTGTGTGTGTGTGTGTGTGCTTATGAGTGCAGTGCCAGTGGAGGACAGGGGAAGGTGTTGGAGCCTGTGGAGCTGGAGTTGAAGGTGGTTGTGAGCTGACTGATGTGGGTGCTGGGAATCAAACTCAAGTCCTTTGGAAGAGCAGCAAATGCACTTAACTGCTGAGCCATGTCTCTAACTTAATCTGCAAAACTGATTAGCATCTATAAAGATGTAAGTATGTCTAGTTTGATTGCTTATTGGACTGATTTTTGCAGGTAGATGTCAAGCTATTTCAAGAGTACTTGTTGGGAGGACCCTTTAACACTCTGTACTGCCTTTGCTTTCTTGCACAAAGATTCATGAATAATTTCTGTGTGACTCTCTTTCTGGGCTTCCCTCTGCTCCACTGATGTATCTGTTAAGTCTTTGGCCATTGTATTGATTTTTATAGCATATCCTAAAGTCACTCTTCCTTAATATTGATTGGCCTTTCTGTAACTTTTGCCTCTCCATATAAATTTTTGAATGAATTGGTGGTCAACTTTCTCAATTGTAGTTCTTCTATCCCACATTTATTATGTGTTGTAGACCCTTCATCAAAACAAAATAGAGCCATTAACAACAAAAGAAAAATGGCTTCCTGAGTCTGGCACTCCCTTACAAGTTTTAATCTACTCATGTACCTTCATGTTAGATTTTCATCCTTATCAACTGAATCCAAAATCTCTTGCTGAATTCAACGATGACTTCCACGTAGCTAAATAAGCAGATGTTTTGATTATCTCTTATTTGACCTCTGAGGAACAGCTCAAACGCCAGTCTATGTCTATCAGTGTGATTGCAAGTCTTCCCTTCTGGTTGGATATCTAATCCCATCTACCCTCAGTGCTCTGTATCCTGATGTTCCTTCAAGAATATTTTTCCTGATGATTCTAATCGCACTCCAGTCACCTTTTTATCATATCCAACAACCAACCAAGAGAGTTTACTGATAGCTACTAAGTTCCATTGTGATCTTCATAACCACTTTTGATTATATGTTCAGTTGTCTCCTGATCTTCCTTACAGAACTGTAAGCCATATGAGACCAAGAACCCAGCCTATTTTTTCTCTACACTCTATAGTGCTCCCTGGACTTTAGTACCTAAATAATACATAGATCCTTGATTCAGTCAGACTTTGCCACTGATACGAAAAATACCTAGTAAAATGTCTAAAGGGGAAAAGATTTATTTTGGTTTATAATTTTACAAATATTAGTCCATAATAGTGTGGAGGGTATGGCAAAGCAGAAACTGTATCTCATGGTAGCCAAGAAGCAGAGAGAGGGGGCTGGGGATGTTTCAGCAGTTAAGAATACTGGCTGCTCTTCCAGAGGACCGGGGTTCAATTCCCAGCACCCACATGGTGGCTCACAACTGTCTGTAATTCTAGTTCTAGGGAATCTGGCAATCTCACAGAGACACACATGCAGGCAAAGGACCAACGCACATAAAATAAAAATAAAAAAGTCTTTAAAAAGAAAAAGAATCAGAGAGAGTATGCCTGTGCTCTAGAGGACTGTATCTTTTTTTATTTTATTCCATTGAGGCTTCTAGTCCACATCTAGAATAGGTCTTCTCTGTTGGTTAATTCTTTCTGACCCCTTCCCATAGACATACTCAGAGGTGAGGTTTACTAACTTCTAGGCACTTCTCAGTTCTCTGAAATTGTTAATAAAGACTAACCATCAGAAACCCACCTCTCATCAACCTGATACTACATACTACAGCATTTCATCCCTACTCCCTAAACGGCTCATGTCCACTTATAATGCAAAAATGCATTCACCCCATTCCTAAGAGTACCCAGAGTCAACATTTCCAGTATTGGTTCAAAAGTTCATGTCAAAATCTCCTGTCAGATTCCAGGGAAAGTGTTATCCATGAGACCTGTAAAATAGAAACCAACTGTATACTTCCAAGATGCAAAGACATAAAGTAAACATTCCTTTTCCAGAATGGAAGGGTGGTATATAGAAAGGAAGCATGATATCATAGCAAGACCAGAATCTATCGGGACAAATATTTAACCCTATAGCTTATTGCCTGGCAGCCAGAGCACAAACTCCAAACACCTTGAGCAGCCCCACCCACACTTAAGACTGCTTTTTTGGACTTATTCTACATATTGCTTGAGGCTTTATTTATTTATTTATTTATTTATTTATTTATTTATTTATTTTCTTATTTATTTATCAGACATTCCATATTTCTGGTATCTCCAGATTCTTGGAGACCCCACTAGAGGTTAAGCCTCACTTATAGGGCTCCATAAAGTATCCTCTGAGGGCTGTCTGAAGGGAGCTCAACCTTGCCTCATGGTGCCTGCCTGGACCTTCCTTTGATATCTGAGTGGAAGCCTACATGACCTTGCAACTCTTGCATTCTATGTACTTGCAAAAACCGTCTCACGTGCAAAAGTTTGTTGCCAACTGACATGGCAGCTAGGTAGGCCTTCTGGGACCATGATTGCGTTGACCTTTGAGTGCCCAGGTGGCTAAACATGGTGAAAGGAATCTTGGGAAAACAACTTCCTAAGGGGCCCTGTGCCTGCATGATAGCTCCAAGGTACTCTGTTCTTAAGGAAAAGTGTCATACTCTTGATCCTGGAGTGGATAAGGTCTTGATAGTTTCTAAGAGGTATACTTCCTATTGTTACAAGAAACTTACTTGTCTTATTTTTAACAGCACTAATTTTTTTGTATTATACATTATACTGGCTTTTCTTTTTTCTTTTTTGTATATGTATATACCAAAAAAAAAAGTAATACGTGTGTGTGTGTGTGTGTGTGTGTGTGTGTGTGTGTGTGTGTGTGTGTGTCTGTGCACTTTTGAGTATGGAGGCCAGAAGTCAACCTCAGGGGTTGTCCTCAGGAACTATTCACCTTGTGTTTTTCAGGTGGGATCTCTCACTGGGACCTGGGACTCATCAGTTTGGCCAGCCTGGGTGGCTAGCAGGCTCCAGGGATCCACCTGTTTCTGCGTCCTCTGTGCTGGGATTATAAATGCACACTACCACACTTGCTTTCTGCATAGTTCTGGGGATTAAACACGGGTCCTCCTGTTTGCATGGCAAGCACTTTATGGATTGGGCTTTTCCCTGACTCTATAATCATTCTTATGATGAAAAATACACTTCTCAGATCTTTCTTTTCTGATTTTTGCTCCTGATTCTCATTGTAAATACAGCGGAAAGAAGACAGCAACAATTACTCTGCAGCAGAAATGCTGGACTTGATATTTCTTTTTCTAGATTAATTGGTCTATCACCATTAATATCTGCTTTCCCACAAAGTCTCAGGACACACACACACACACAAAAAAAATGTAAGAAGTTTGAATCAGGATGTAACACCAGTGACCTTCTTAAACCTCATGATCATAGTCTTTACTGCCTGCATCTTGGTCTTCTGAGCATCCACCAGAACTGCTCATTAAATTCTACTTAATAGCATTCTAAGAATTTTCCAGCTCATTTTCCCAAACTCTTCCAAATTTCTTCTACAAAACATTCCGAAAGGCTGAAAATCCATATGGCCAGACTCAGTCACAACAACTCCAACTTCTCTGTTACCAATTTTATTTATTAGTTAGACTTGTTGTGACAAAGCTTTTTTTTGCAGCTTTTTTTTATTAAGAAATTTTCTCATTCATTTTACACACCAATCAAAGATCACCCTTTCCCTCCTCCCACCCGCCCACCCCCAGCCTTCCTCTCCCAACCCACCTTCCACTTCCACCCACATGAAGGCAAGGCCTCCTGTGGGGAGGAACATTCAGTAGAGGCAAGTCCAAGCCCTTCCCCCTGCCTCAAGGCTGCACAAGGTGTCCCATCATAGATAGTGGTCTCCACAAAGCCTGCTCATGCACCAGAGATGGATTCTGATCCCACTGTCAGGGGGCCTCCCAAGCAGATCAAGCTACACAACTGTCTCGCCATACAGAGAGCCCAGTCCAGTCCCATGTAGGCTCCACAGCCATTGATCCAACTTTCATGAGTTCCCTCTAGTTTGGTTTGGTCGTCCCTGCATGTTTCCCCGTCATGATCCTGATGCACTTGCTCATAGAGTCCCTCTTCTCTCTCTTTGACTGGACTCCTGGAGCTCTGTCTAGTGATTGTCTGTGGATCTCTGCATCTGCTTCCATCAGTCACTGGAGAAAAGTTCTGTGATGACAGTTAGGGTATTCACCGGTCTGATGTCTGGGGCAAGCCAGTTCAGTTCAGGCACCCTCTCCACTATTGCTAGTACCCCAGGCTGGGGTCATCCTTGGGGATTCCTGGCAACTTCCATAGCACCAGGTTTCTCTTTATCCCCATGATGTCTCTATCATGGTATGTCTTCCATTGCATTCCCCCTCCCTCCCTGTTCCAGCTCAACTATCTCATTCCCTTATGTTCTCATCCCCTATCCCCTACCCTCCATTGCCCACCCCTCATGTACCCACTCATAAGTGGATACTAGATATAAAGCAAAGGGTAATCAGGCAACAACTCACAGCTCCAGAGAAGCTAACTAACAGGGAAGACCCAAAGAGGGATGCATGAACCGCCCTGGGAAGGGGAAATAGATGAGATCTCCATGAGTGACAAAGCTTTTAAGAGCAAAAGGATTTGTTTTAGCCCATGGTTTGAGGGATGTGAATCCATCCTGGCATGGAGAACATTGGCAGAGGTGAGCAGTTCACAACATGGCACAGGGGAAGCAGAGTCTTCACTGAACATTACCAGATGAAGAGCCAGTGAGAGCGAGCTGAGTGGCTGTACTGTTAGTTCACGACTCTAGTTAGAACAGTCATCATATTATAACTACGTTGTCCTTGCACGACCAATTGTAGATTCTGCACTTGCTGAGCCAATCAACAGCTCACTCTCTGTTAAGCCTTCCGCCCCAGTACTACCCTCGGAGACTTAATTGTCCCCAGCACAGCTTTGCTAAAGCCCCCGTCCCCAATCATAGTAGCTATCTTGCTGCTTTATTCCTTTCTATTCTCCCCTCTACTCAGTGGTTCAGTGAAAACTTGTGTATTTGTTTCCTCATCTAAACACAACAGGCAGACTTTAGCTGACTTGTTGAATATTTGTATTTATATTTCTTGCTGCAATCAGCCACCACCTGACATGAGAAATTCAAATTTCTGAGGTGGATCTCTCATTCTTTGTAATATCTCTGTTTTTTTCCACCAACTTAAAACTTTATCGAAATAGTGACATGAGAAATCACACACATATAAATTTATAGCTGTTTATGCCACTCGCCTTGTCTTAGTTTCTTTGCCTGCTGCTGTGATAAAATTCTCAGACAAAAGCAACTCAAGGGACAGAGGGTTTATTCTGGCTCAGAGTTCTGGGTTACAGTCCATCATGGCAGAGAAGTTACAGTGACGGGACATTCCAGAAGCTGGTCATGTCCCACCCTCAGTAAAGAAGCAGGGAGTGAGGAATGGATGCTCGACTCACTTCTCCATGCAGCCTAGGGTCTCCTTCCCAGGGAATGGTCCAGTACAGAGTGAAGATGGGGCTTCTCATATCAATTAATATTCTCAAGAGAACCCCTTTCAGACAAGGCAAACCTTAATCTAGACACCCCCTCACACATTTGTGTGCCTGAAGGCACGACTCCTAAGTGAGTCTGGACTGTGTCATGGGAACAGGTAACACTCACTATCATGTTTTAAGTATGATCTAATATTCTTTCCCACATGTACTGTGTTTCCCTGATCCCTAAGATTCAAGGCTGACACTAGACTACTTCTTCTGTCATATCTATCCTGCTCTCCTTAGTCACCATGCTATGCCTATTTGCACTGGACATTCCCTACAATGCACTCTGAGCATCATCGCCTTACAGCTCGTGTAAGAGCTGTGTGCTCTGACATCTCAATGGTGTTTTGTCACTTTACCTTTTTCAAGTCCTGGCTCCTACGTCCCTGGTCCCATGTAGCCTAGTTTTACTGAGATACACCCAGGCAGATGATGGACTACACACATGAAACCAACACCAGATTCCGTACAGTGATCACGAGAGCCCAGAGTTTGCTCATTTCCCTTGAAATCTCTCCTATTGCACCTCCATCCATGTCTCAGTTGATCAAGCTACTGCTCTGTTTGGTGTGACCATCGATGAGTTTGAAGCTTTTGGATTTTTATGGAAGATGGAATGACATAGATAGTCAGTTTTTCTTCGCTGTCTCTGCGTAGTCATATTACGGTTCCTCTACGTCACTGCTTCACCATTTCCCTCTCTGACAGACGTTTGGATTGCCCAGTCTCGGACTGTTAAATCTATCATGAACATTAAAGCATGAACATTTGTATGTCTATGTAGGTCTTTCCTTGGGGTGAATCTGTTGAAGTTAAAAGACTAGGTCACATGATAGGGCACGCACCACTCATTGAGAAAATGCTAACCTCTTCTATGAAGTTTATGGTTTCTCTGTCTAGTCATGCACGGAATTTCACTTCAAAGGTGCCAATTGTCGTTTGCATTCTTAAAGTCTCTGCAAGAAGTGAACAGTGGCTGTAAACCATCTATTGAGCTGTCACTGCCCTCTTCGTTTGGCTGTGAGCAAGGGGTCGAATCCCTCGATTGAAAGGTACAATTCTTTTGCTTCTGTCTTTGAGAGCTTCTGCACTGGGCCACATGTAAAATACACCCAGCTTTGCCATTGCACGGAATGACTCTTCCCTATGTACCTTGATTTTAAATATATAAGTTGAGATATTCAGGTTCTGAATCTAAAATTCTGGGATGCTTTACTTTCTCAGTTACTTAAAGTTTATATCTTTTATTCAGAATGCCAAGACCATCTCCCACCTGTCTCTCCTCCCACCTAGAGCCCACCTTATGTGATTAATATAATAATGACAGTCCTGTGTACATACTTACAAATATTTCTACTTCAGATTCCAGAGTGAGATGTATTTGTCTGAGATTATAGGACTATGAAGGCAGTATGTAGTTCTTTTTTGAACTGGTGTAACTGTAACTTTGATACACAATTCACTTAAACAGTGTTCGTCGAGTGTTTGGATTTAATAGTTTCATACACACACAAAAGAATCCCTTTGTAGTCTACCAGGTTTGGGCATTTCACATAGGCAAACTACAGTCTTAGCCCATGTAACTGCTTTTTGTTGTCGTTAGACAGTAAGATTGAGGACCTGAACTGTCCAGATGGATCTGTCACCCCTTCAGTTTTGCTTGTGTGGAAACCGCCTCACCTCTGAGTGCCTCCTGAGTGCTAATTCCAGTGAAGTCCCCCTGTGAGCGTGGCTGGAAGAAAGAAGTGATGCGAACAGACTGGAGAGCTTTAATGCTGCCTGTGACTGCACCATTACCCCGAAAAGGCAGGTTAATGTGGAGAAGGGGAGGGAGCCGTGGGAGGCAGGATTGCAAACCCAACAAGACCTATTAAACAGGACAGTCATGCGGTGTGCAGAGCAGGAAGGGGAGACAAGGGTCAGGAAGGCAGTGAGACATCCCTGCTCCTTCATCCAAGTGAACCATGGTGGAGACAGGGGTTTGAGAAACAAGGGTAGACCAAATGCTGGATTAACTCCCAGACCTGGCTTTCACTGTGTGTGCCCTGGTCTGGGGCTAACCTGATGAGTCGCTAAATCCTCGTAGGAAAAATACCTCCCAGTAGTGAAAGGATACAGTCTTAGGCAGAATAGGGGAGATACACTGTACTGTTCCTAGGAAGTTTGGAGTTGGCTGTGTATAATCTATTAACACGGAAATGTGAAAATAATTCTGCTATAAAGCATAAAGCCGAATAATTTAAAATATAGATGAAATCATGTCATAATTTAAAGAAAGGGGAATTCAGTTTCTTCTTATGTGTGTATGGTGCATGCATGTTGGAAGAAAGGTTTCATGACCACATTGTATTTGAGGTTAGTATTGTGGAACTAGGAAGAGTCATTCAAGCCAATAGTATGAGGCTAAGGTAGAAACAGTAAGTGAAAATGGAGGAGGAGTTAAGAAACAAGAGGGCACTTGGACTATATTAATATAATATAATTAATATAATATAATATAATATTATTAGCCAAAGGGTGAGACACAATATCAGGGTAGCAAGAAAGGAGGCAAACCTTATGGGTTGAAGGTATCCATCAAGACTCAGCAACCACTCATGACTTTGTTTCTCCATTTGACCCTACTTCCATTGCTGGCCTTTGCTGGATCTGAAGCCAATGCCAAGATGGTGAGAAGGATGTGTGGAAGTTTAGATGTATATCATATTTCACAGTCAGGGTCCAGAAAGTTCATTTTGCTGGACTCTGCCATTTTACAACTCTCCATCTCCAAGTGTCCTCAGGCCACAGTCGTCCTGTTTTCTGTGGGTTGTGCTCCCCAACATGAGCTCCTCCCTGATACCTTCCCCATAGTTTGTCCCATTGTTGTGCTTAGTGCAGAGTGGCCCCTAGAAATCAGCCCTAGACCTTCCAAGCTGGGTCCTATAGTCCATGGGGTCCTTACCTCCCACCCTGTGGACTTACCACCTGTGGATCATGTGCTTTCATATCTGTGTAGCTTCTGTTCTGTGTTTATTTTCATTTTTTATTAATATATGACTCTCTTATTATGAAATCGGCTTACTAGCTATTTCGGTTCCTTATGATCTAAGACAGTTGGTGTATATACTGAAGTCTGATAAATCTTCTCTATTGTAAATAACTGCTTGCCAGGCATGCTAGACATACATTTCTATAGGGAACATGTGACATTTTTTCACTTGTCCCTATTTCTTTCCTTTCCTTACTCTCCTTTCTCAGAGTGAGCCCACAAACCTATAACTTTTCCAGCTCCCAGTATAAGCAATGAGGCATGTGAAAAGAATTGAACCTGGGATGTGGGAAAGAAAACTAACCTTGGATGTGAAATCAAGGTTATTACTGAGGCTCTTCCCTGGGAAGCTCTGAGACCTGGCAAAGTCCGTTTGGTTTGTCGTACCCTGTCATCTCTGAGGGTGGTGATGGAGCAAGAGGGTATTGAGTAATGGGAAAGGCAACCCCCAAAGTTGAGTTAAAACATCTGAGGGAGAAACAGCTCAATTCTCAGTAACCATCCTTCCTTTCAAGAAAATGTGTGAGAGTCCTTCTGGCTGGCATTTCCCCAACTGCAGATGTAGTAGTGAGAGGGAGAGAGTCCCTTTATATAGGAAACAGGAGAGAAATGAAGCAGAGATGTGTGGAACTGCTAAATTATTTTAGTTCTCTAAGTTCATGCTTGCTAGAAGAGAAGGTTGTGGGGGAAACTGTAACATGTGAGTTTTAAAAGACTGCAGAACATAAAAGTTTATGGGTATGGTTTTTAGACAACACACTCACATGCACACATATATACACTCACAATAAATAAATAAATAAATAAATAAATAAATAAATAAATAAATAAAT
>CABHPQ010167483.1:51425-66309 GCA_902168405.1 Peromyscus aztecus
ATCCATCCATCCATCCATCCATCCATCCATCCATCCATCCATCCATCTATCCACTCACCCACTATCCACCCTGCACCCATCCTCCTAATGTCCCCCACACATGCTGTAGAGAATAGAAAGGTAAACACACACACCCCTTCCCTTCTTGCATTTGTATTCCTTCCAAATGAAGCACACTTAGCACTCAGGGGATTCAAAGCTGATTGGGTGTTACCTGTCCGCTAGAGTGGCAGCAGGATTTCTCTGTAGATATCAGGGATCTGGGGCCATCATCATCAGCTTTGTTGTGAGAGCAAAGAGCATACAGGAAGTAACTGCTCTTCAGAGAGTGCTGTAGCAGGCAAGTGGAGAGCAGTAGAGAGCAAAAGTAGCAGGTTCCCCCCTGTGGTGGTGGGAATGGAGTTTCAGAAAAGGCCTTTTGATCCTTCAAGAAGCAAGGGCTTCCTTGCTTCATGCAAGCTGTTTCTCAAAATCAGCTACTTCACTTTTCAAAACTCCTTTCCATAACTTTATAAGCCATTGCAGTAGACCTAGTCTCAACTGGTTTGCTGAAAACCTCTTAAACTTTTACCCTTCAAATGATTGAATTAAACTTCACCTCCCAGAAAACACCCGTGCAGAGCTGCATCTTCAGTTCATGGAGTCACGACTGTGATGCGTAAGTTCAAACTATGGTAACCGAGTAGTACCAGACAGTCTCTTCTATGAACCTGTTTGCTTTGGATGATGGATTAGTTCTGTCACGTGTTTCTTTCCCAGAGAAGCTGCAGATTGTCTCAACACATCGACAGTCGGAGGGCACATCGTATGGGCCTTTAAAGGAAATTCTTGGGATATTTTCACTGTGTCAAAGCATATTCAAGAATCTTGGCAGAAATGTCTTCTATCCTGAATGCTAATGGGGCGTGACATGATATATGGTCTGTGTAGGGCAGCTTTCCCCCTCTTCAAAATGAAAAGTATCATTTCACCAATATGCTTTAGACAAGAGGTTGTTAATCTTTTTTTTTCATAGCACAATGATAAATCTCTGCTAAATAACTGGTTATTAATTTTTTTAAATTGTAGACTTGGTAAATTGAATATAAAGTAAGGAGGTTGATTTTTGCTATTTTTTAATCATGAAAACTTACTGAAAATAAAAATGCCTCAAATCCATAAGTCAAAGAAATGTAGATAAAATAAATCTTAATATAAAATTTCACATTAATCTTTGCACATATGTTTAAAATGAGTAACATGATAGACTCAGGCATAGATGAGTCTAGCCATAACAACAGGATGGTATCCATGGGCTAATCTCCTGTAGAAGTCTGTGGTGCTATAAACCATTTTATTTGTAAAACTAGAAATGCAAAATAAGATTTACTCCTTTAACAAGAAACCAGTGTTTGTTTTTTCTTGTTGTGTAAATACTCAGTTCTGAGCAGAACTTTAGATAAACACACATGGATTTCATTTTCAGTTGACAGAAGATGATTTCTGCCTCTACTCTCCATATTTAGGAAGCAATAAAAGTCTTGCTTAACAATAAGAAGCTGCAAGCTATAGGAACATGTATCTTCTTAATGAGCAGAAATGGACAACTGGGCTAAGGAAGTACTTACTGGTAAATCTCATCTTTGGTAGATAAAGCCTGGTGGTTTTCCAACTTCTTCACTCAAAGCTAAATTCTCAGATACGACCCAGACCCACACATCTGTGTCCTGTAAAGGGAACATTGACAGTTCCCTTTTGTCCAGAGGGTCTTTCAGGCGGATTTCACTAAAACCCGTTCACTTCCTTCTTGCACTCTAAGTCACTGCAGCAGTAGAAACATCTCTGAATTTTTACCTGCAATAGGATTTTTTCCAAAGGCTCCATGCCATTTAAAGTTCAGTCTTTGGCTGGCTGTGGTGGTGCAGGCTTTGGAAGGTGGGTAGATCACTCTGAGTTCCAGGCCAACCTGGTCTACGTAGTGAATTCTAGGCCATACTGTGATGCTGCCGCCTAGAACAAAAATTCAACCCTTGATGTCAAAACATTATTCCTGGGTCTTCACTCATGAGTTCTTGCAGTGGGAAACCTCTGCTTACTGGAGTAGTTTCTATGGTTAGCCTTCAACTTCAATACCCTCAGCAAGGCAGGGGTGTGATGTATGAGGAGCCCTTGTCCATTCTTGGTGGATTAGGATGGCTGTTATGGAGACAATATGGAGGTTCCATAAGATGTTCAAATTAGAACTGCTGAGTGATCCAGCCATCCCAGTACTGCATATACAGCCAAAGGAAACAAAGTCACTTTGTCGGAGACATCTGTTACTCCCTCATCTTTTATGGTGCTTTTTCCAATAACTAGCTAAGCAACGGAGAATAACCTAAATGTTCCTAAACTTCTGGTTAAAGAAAATGTGGTTTATACACACAATAGAATACTCCTTAGGTATAGAAGAATGAAATCCTGGAATTTGCTACAACATGGATGGAACTAGAGACTGTTATGTTAGGTAAACCAACCCAGGTACAGAAACACAAGGCACTGGCCAATTCTCTGATATTTTTTACTGGATGCAACTTTTAGGAACACAAGCTTCTTCCTTTTCTTGTTAAAATTTCCGTGGCCATGTTAAAGCTCACTGAAAGCATCACTTGCCTGTGATTTTGTGGTCAAGGGTTTCCGGTTTTGTTGGACTAAGTAAGCATATGTAACATTTTCATAACAAACCCTGTTCAATGGAGTCGGATAGCCTCATTTAGCGGACCTCATAAAACCCATTGATAAGCAGTTGTCATTTTAAGGATGGCTCCTTTGGAGTCTGCTTCCCTCAGAAGATTATGCCTGTGGTCCATTAACTTCATTATAACTGGTCATAAGCCTAGGCCTGTACATCTTTTCTACCTTCTAATATCCTCAGATAACCGCCCCCCCCATTAGACATGTATGTAAAACACAGTTGCTAATAAAATGTAAAGTGGAAGGACATAAGAATGAATGAGGAATTTATGAATAATGTAAAATCTCTACAATACAATCCCTTCTTAGGATAGTCACGTCATGTGGTGTTTACAAAGAAGGCTGACCTGCATAGAAGGGACAGGAGTGGGTAATTGTACGTGGTCAAGTGTTTCCTGTTTTTTTTTTTTTTTATGAAAGTTTCCATGTTCAAATTCAGAAGTAAACTCGTGTATTCCCGTGTGCTTATCGATACACAAGGGAGTGGGGAGCTGATCTGAAAGTGAAACACTAACCTCTACTTACTATCCTGTTTTCCATGCAGTGCTCACCAGTCTTCAATGGGCCCCCGTCTTGGCTTCCCCACTATGAATGGACTCACCAGATTAACAAGGCACAGTGGTTCTAAGAGCCTGAAAGACTTCTAACAAGCCACCTAGGTCATCTCCCTTTACTCCAAGTGCAGCATCAGAGTGGATTTAACATTTAAATATGTTTCCCAAACATTCAGGATTGCTGTATCACATTCCTTAGAAACACAATGCAGAGAGTTATGATTCAATGGAACTTGGTTGAAATAAGTATAATTAGGGTAGACTGTACTTTCTACAAGTGGACCCTGATGATGAGCATATATAAGGTCCCGTTTAATGCTGGGAGCCAAGGGAGGCGTCTGTGAAAATTTGACATTAGACGTGAAGTCTGAAAGACAGCAAAGTGAAGAAAGGAACAAGAGAATAAATTTTTTTCTGCTGTTATGATTTTAATATTCTACCTTTGAAACACTAGTTCTCAGTAACATGCCCCCTTTACTAATATTTACTCCTGTCTATTATTTCAGGTGGGAAATGTATATAAATACACAGATATAGTAATGGGTTCAAATAAGACAGGTGTATGGTGGCAAATAAGATTCTTTTGTATGTGTGTGGGGTGGGGAGACACATACATTAGTGCATGTGTATGCCCATCTGTGTGTGTGTGGGGAGGTTGCACATGTTCATTTGTGTGTACTGTGCGTGTGGGGCGTGCGCATGCTTGTGCATGTGTGTGCCCACATGAATGTGTGTTATTGATAAGAACCAATGCCTTGGGCTAAAGGAATTGGCAAAACCTTCTTCCAGGTGAGCCTCAAAGGCACGACGAAACCTTCCTTTGGTGTAAAAAAAACTAGCAACTGCAGTTTCCTCCTGTGGGATGATTGCAACCTAAGAGTGTTCCCTTACACAGACCCCTTCTAGAGACCAGCCACGCCCTCCCCCATCTGCTCTACATAATGAACTAGCTTGAGGCTATTGCATAATTATACTGCTCCATCAGAGTGAGCATGGCCCGCTTGATCCTAGACTTTCTCTACATGGGCCTGTCTGTCCTTTCTGCATTCTCTCGTCACCCCAGTCAGGTTTCCAGGACCAAGCCATGCTGGAAGCAGTTCTTGGTGCCTGTGGAGGTCAGAAGAGGGCATTGGGTATCTGGGGTTACAGGTGGTTGTGAGCTGCTCTGTGGGCACGTAGAACCAAACCTGGGGCCTCTGCAATAGCAGCGAGTGCTTTTAAGTGCTAAGTCATCTCTCCAGCCCCTGCGTCCCACCTTTAGAGGCAGAATCTCTCGTTGGCCCGGAAATTCTCCAAGTGAGCTGGATGAACTTTTCTGGGATTGTGAGCATATACCACCATGCCTACCCTTGTATGTGGGTTCTCACTTCTTCATGTGTGTGAAGCAAGCACTTCAGCAACCAAGGTATCCTTTGGTCATTGGGGTCATAGCTTTCAAGGGGATGTTGAGACCTCAGCCTCTTACTCTTTTCCATACCCACCTCATGCCATCAGATGAACTGATCTCCTCTGCTATGTGCTTGTACTAAAACAATGGCCAATTAGTCATGGACTAAAATACACAAAACTGCCAGGAAAAACAGCCCTCTTCTTTTATGTTTCCAGTTTGATTTATCTCAAGTATTTGTTACGGCAATGAAAAGCCGACTAACATAATTCCATGCATATGCATTCATGTGTTTATTTTGCATTGTTTTACACATTATCCCCTAATGATTGCTATAGCCATGAGAATGTATCTCTCATATCTCCATCTACTGGTAGCATAAAGGGGAGAGAGCCCAGCTGCTGTGTATGAAATCCACTATGGCCTGTATCTGAGTCGCACTCTTACCAGGTTAGAGACTGGGTGTGGGTTGTGGTGGGGACACAGAAAGAGGACACCTTGCCTGTAAACTCTCCATGGCCTCTCTAAGCTTTCTTAGGTCTGCATTGCAGTATAAGATGTTTCGGTCTGACCTTTCTTCTTTGCCCTGGCTTTGCACCTGCACTAGAGTCTGACAATCACCTCTGCCTCCCTGTTCCTGTCTTTTCTTTCTATTTATAAATCTCTAGCATAGAAGAAAATAGTGAAAGTTTGTGGGAGGACTCGGGTAAACACAATAGCATTAGCTTGGCAATATTTCTCCATTAGTGAGGCGGCAAAGAGACGGGATCTCTCACACATGGCTGGTAGGAGTATTATGTGCAGCAGTTCTGTCAAAGCTTGGCAGTTCCTTAAAAATCAAAGCACACAATTACCACAGGACTGAGTGATTACATTTATCCCGGAGAAATAAAAGCATGTCATCACAAGGAAATTTCTGCATAAAATTGTCGATGGCGCCTTTATTTAAAGTGTCCCCAAACTGAAAAGAACCCATATGTCCTTCAATGGGCAAACACTTTAAAAAAATTGTAGTACATTCACTCCATAGATATTTGGACATAAAAAGAACTATAAAAAGAATAGAAAACAATTAATGCACATAACTTGAATCTCTAGACAATTACAGGGAATGAAAAAAAGTCAGTCACAGGAGGTGATATGCTGTATTACTCCATTTGTATAAGATTCCTGAAATGATGCTATGAGTCAAGTGGAGAGCACACTGGTGTTCGAGAGAGTTAAAATGAAGCCCAGACTTCAGGGACCGAGGCAGTGCTCTGAAGGGCAACTTAGGGGGTCCTGTGATAAGGAATACATTTTAAATCTTGGCTGTATCTATCCATTTCCTTTCATAAAGATTATTCTAATGTATGTCCACTGCTCTTTGTAAAGGATACACCAGATATCACCATCTCTCTACCTTCACAGTGTGTCATGTCACACCTGTAGACCCTTTACCCAGTTAGAAAATGGATAGCGACATAGCTTTCATGTATATGTTACATATGAAATTAAATATTGTGTGTGTGTGTGTGTGTGTGTGTGTATGTGTGTGTGTAGATTTAAAGACCATTTGTGTTTCTGTTGCTCTGTGGTGCCCACAAATATTTTTCAAACTCAATTCTTTGCTTCCTGGATGCCATTATGTGACCTGACCTGTTTGCTTTGCCCTTCTCACCATGATGGGTTGAATTCCCTCTATGATGGGCTGACATCCCTCCATGATGGGCTGAATCTCCATCACAATGGATTGAATCTCTGCCATGATGGCTTGAATCCCTTCTGTGATAAGCTGATTTCTTCTGTGATGGATTAAATCTCTGCCACAATGGATCCAACCCACTGAAACTGTGACCAAAATAAGTCTGTCTTTTTAAGTGGTTGTGCCAGGGTTTTATCACAGTGACACAGAAGTAATGATTATATAGTTGTTCTTGAATTTTAAAATTACATTTAAATTTAGTGTGTGCACATATGTGTGCATGTGCACCCTGGTGTCTTGGATGTGCACGTGGAAGCCAAAGGACAACTTGCAGGAGTTGGGTCACTCATTCTGCCATGTGGGTACCAGGGATTGAACTTTGGTAGGCAGTCTTGATAGCAGGCACTCTACCCTTGAAGCTATCGTCCCAGTCATGCTGTTGGTTTTATAATTCAATTCTATCTCTGGTTTCTCTTAGAACCTGTCAGCATGTGACATACTTTCTCATCAAAGGGTGGATTCTTAAGAATGACTGCACATTCCCTGTTGAGCCTGCATGGTAGACTACTGAATTCTAGAGCATTACAGTTCCACACAGCATATCAGGACATATTCATAGGCAGCCCCTCTCTATAGTTTGAAGCTAACATGATCTGTCGATCTTCCTTTTGGTCATGTGAGGTTGGACCATGGGGTCTCTGTGGGGTCACTCTGCCTGTGACTCATAAACCTTGCTGTCACTAGTTTCTTAGAGGTGCTCCTGTAACACTTACTCTTTGTCAGATCCAAAGTGTAACTCCAATCTTAAACAGTCTTATTAATTAAAAAAAAAATCAAAACTCGGAGCCAGATATTGGGGTGAAAGCTGAAAGATCAGAGAAGCAAAGCAAGCCACAGCCAACCTCACCTTGCCGACTCTCAGCCTATCTTGTTTCCAGGAATCCTGAGACTGAAATCCTCTGAGTCCTCACCCCTGAGGGTCTCAGTTGAACTGCTGCTCAGTGCCTGTCTCCTCATACCTTATATACCATTCTCCACCCAGCCATGTCACTTCCTGGGATTAAAGGCATGTGTGCTTTCCAAGAAAAGGCATGAGATCTCAGGTATTGGGATTAAAGGCGTGTGTCACCACTGCCTGACTCTGTTCCCAGTGTGGCCTTGAACTCACAGAGATCCAGATGGATCTCTGCCTCCTAAGTGATAGGATTAAGGGTGTGTGCCACCACTGTCTGGCCTCTATGTCTGATTTAGTGGCTGGCTCTGTCCTCTGATCCCCAGGTAAGTTTATTAGGGTACATAATATATCATCACATTTAGGGTATACAATATGTCATCACACCAAAGAAAACTCCATTTCCTCAAATTCTGGTGTTTAAACAAAAAACAACATTCCTCAGTAACTTGTGACTTTAGTTCCCTTCCACCAAAGAAGTCATTTCCTTTATCACTGGCAGAAGGGACAAATGGCTATCTCTGGTGCCTGTTAGTATACCAAAGTACATGCTGGCCTCTAGGCTTCCTCAACATAACAAGTACTTAGCTCTTCTCACCTTCCCCTACCCTAAACTTTTCCAGCTCATGGGTTTCCCTCCCTGCAGCTTCTCATTATAACCCTGCTATTTCGGCTTTGCTTTCTGTATGGTCCCCCTCCCCCCACCCCACTTCTGTCTGTACTCTCTTTGTCTTCATCTCTCATTCCTCTACTGCTTTCTCTCTCTACTCTGCTCCTGCTTCTCTCCTGGCCATGTTCAGTCTACTATTTCCTCTCTCTGCTCTAGACTCTTCCAGATTCCTCTGATGTTCTCTCTCTTGTATCCACAATAAGAACCTCCCATTTAACTGTACCATAGTCACATCATCAGTTTGTATACTTTTAGGACAAGCATGGGCATGGGTTGTCCTCAAGAACCCAGCATGAGAACTTTTATATTTTTTTCACCTTTTTTCCTTTTTCTTCTTTGGAAAACTTGTCCTCGTTCCATTAAAGGTCAAGATTTAAGGTGTCATGAGGTTGTATTGTGCTCTATGCAAAACTGAAACCTCTCATTGTCACTTTTGGGGGTTACATTCCTTGTTCTCTTCCTCATCCATTCCCTTTGATGGCTAACCATCGTCCGCACATTGTCTTCTCCCTCTTAACAGCTTGCTTCCAACAGAAGACCTGGTAAGATCATTCACGCTGAGGTATGACTGGTGGATTACAGCTAAGCTGTAACTCTTCTGGGAGCCTTGGGATGCTAACGTATTCCAAACCTGAAGCTGGAGAGGAAACAGAGATGTTGATGATGTAGACAGCAAATTAGAGTGATGTCTAGCCAATAAACGTTTTATGTTCTAGAAATCTGAACATGTAGGTGGCGTCTATTCTCACTGCTCCTCCACACGAATCTGTCCTTATTAGGGGCTGTGGAAGAGGCCAGATTCTAAGCAAAATGGACATGGGTTGATAGTGCCAGGATGCTATTCACACGCAGTGTTCCAAATCATGAGCAGACGAATGAAGGGAAGCAGTAACAGTTCGTTTAACTTTCTCCTTTCAGTTACTCTTACTGGGGCAGCTGGTGCTGCTTCTCTTCCTTAATACAGCATCATTTGCTCTGCATTTACATACTACTTCATGGGTTCCTATATTTTTAGAAAACAAAATTTTTAGTGGAAATTTATTAGAACCAAGAAAGGCTCAAGCAAAACAATAAAGAATAATTCCATAGTAAAGCACCTTTTATTAGGAGCTGAGGAGATGACCCAGTAGATAAAGTGCCTACTGGGTAAGTATGAGGACCTGAGCTGGGTTCCTCAGCATCCACATAAAAAGCAGGCTTAGTGGTGTGTGCCTGTAATCCCAGCCCTGGGATGATAGAGACAGATGGATCTCTGGGGCTCACCAGCTAGACAATATAGCCAAACAGAACTCTAAGTTCAGTGAGAGATCTTGTCTCACGAAATAAGATGGAGAAGGCTGCCTCCACGCACATGCATACACATGTGCATATGCACCAATACACCCACCCACAGAGTTAAGTGTTAATGAACTGTCCATTTTGGCAACTCTAACAAAATAGATTAAGTGATTTATAAGCAACAGAAACTGATGTCTCTTAGTCCTGAGCCTGGTAAATCAAGACCATAGGTGCTGGCATATTTGCTGTCTCATGAGTTCCTGCTACTGGTTCATGGATGATGTCTTCTTTCTCTGTCCTCACTGGGCAGAAGTGACAAGAGGTGTCTCTGGAGTCTTAAACATGCCCCAAGCCCACTCATGATCTAATTGCTACCCATAGACCCCCAGCTCCGAACACCATCACTGATGGGCTAGGATTTTCGTCCTAGAATTGGGGGGTGATTCTCAGAGGAGCAGAAGCATGAAGTCTGTGCACCGAACTGTGCTTTTCTCCTCTTTGTTACAGACTGAGTCCTCCTCCTGCATCTCCTTGGAGCTTCAGTTGGTTTCTTGGGCAGCATTTTCCTATTCTGGTTCTTCTCTCATTGTTCCGTTTTCCAGATGTGGTCCTGTTTTGTATTTACTCCAAGTTTTTTTTTAAGCTGTTTATAAAAATCACATCAATTGTTTCTTTCTCTTTGCCTCCTCGAAAGAAACTGCAATTTGCAAAAGGCTTAATTAGTATCTCTCAGAATTTGATGCACTTTAGGGTTTTAATATGTACCATTAGTACAACATAATCTCTAGGTTTCTTAGTTCCTCCAAATAGTCTTTCTCAAACCAAGGTCCCCCATATAGTTCCGCTTTCTTAAAATATTTCTCTCTAAAAGAAATTTGAAAAAAAAAAGCCCAGATAAACATTATTACTACATCAAAGTTGCAAGCTCATCCCATGCCACCATTTAGCATTGTGGTTGATTTAAGCATTTTTTAAAGTGAATTCTGAAACTCATTTGGATGTTGTTTTCATAATAAGCCGTTTTAATGATCACATATGTTGCTCTTTTAAGGGCCCATTTCATAATGGAAAGAATACACTCTGGACTATATTGGGGATTTGATTCATGCGCTTCCTTCCTCCTTATGCACTAAACTGTTTATTAATCAGTCTGCCTACACGGTCTGTTTTCGTTCACTTTGATTTCTTTGTGTTTAAAGTTCAGGCTTTAAATTTTTAGTACTAAAAATGAAGACAACTGCTTTGAGTTGTTTGTTTGTTTATTACTCCAACTAGATATCTAAATAGTTCCAGGCTTCGAAGGGAAGAAAGAAAAGATGAGAGCGAGACCTGTCAGCACATTGGCTTATTGTTCGTGAAGCCCTCAGAATGAGCCAAACTGTCTGCCATTGCATGCCAAAGGCATTTGCTTAGTGGGATGGATTTTTTAAAAGTAGGTACCTTAAACGGTACCTCTTATGTGTTGTGGCTGTTATTCAGAGAGGTGTCCACCCACGCCCCTCTCCCAGTGTGTTCAGTTAAAGACTGACGCTGCTGTCTTGTCCATGATAAGGACACAGTTCTATGAAGCACTAAGATGCCAGAATCCCCCCAGTGTTCACTTTATTTATGCACATAACAGTTTCCCCACATCCCTTGCACACCTGTCACATTTTTTAGTGGGAAGCCCCCGTGTAAGATAGCAGGATAGAGAGTATGCTCAAATACTGAGAACACTTAGGAAGGCCATTTCTCCTCCCGTCCGACAGTTCATTTGAGAGAGGAAAATGTATCTGTAGTAGTCAGAAAAAAAAACAAACAAAACAGTTCAAAGTCTGGGGAGTTAGCTGTTGGCTAATGGTTTGCTCCCTTGTGACTGGAATACAGGGAATCAGAGACCCTGGACAAAGATGAGGGGAAGTGTAAGATGATTCTTTGTCAAGTTCTAAGATCATTAATATGGAGGATAACATGGCTGCGTGATCAAAAACAAAAGTGCTTGAAACAGGGGACCTCTTCCCATGGAGTCTAAAGACATGACAGACCACAGTGTGTGATCTGCTTTCCCCCTTTTAGCCACTCTGGACTTGTCTGGTAGTAATATCCATTGGTGGTTGTCACCGCCTCCCACCTGGATATATCGAGACACATGTAGTAGGATTTATTTATTCATTGCCATGTGGGTATACAAAGAATTTCAACTCTATTATTTCTCAGTCACTGACATGATTGTCCTCATTAGTACTTGGTAATGGTGATGCTGGTGGGAAACACATTTGGAACCAGTCAATGTCACTCTTGGTCGGATTCCACCACTCTATTAATTCTAATAATTTTCTTTGAAGGGTTCAATTCTTGTCTCGGTGTCCTTATCATCTCTTAGAGTCAAGTTAACATACTTCCAATATGTTTTATTATTTCTTACCTTGGCAAGTGTACTTTAGTAATGATGAAATTGAAAATATGCTTACAATTATGGCTTTAAGTGTCTGGAAGTTTGCAAAATATCTAAGACAAATTTATTTATAGTTGTATGTGTCTGGGTGTTCTATAGATAGGATGGTGGTATTTGTCTGGCTAAAAAATTAACTCACAATTCAACATATGTTTGAATTTTGTTTGTTCCATTAATTTGTTTTTCTTGATTTCATTTCAGTAGAATGGAACCATGTTGCCACAGCTCAGGTCTTCATGCTTGGCTCTGTGCATAAAATGATCAAGAGTGAAAACCCTTCCTGAATTTCTACAGCTTCTGTGTGTTTCTCCTTTGCTTCATTTGGGTAACTCTTGCTTTGTAAATAAAGTAACCATTAGAATTGTCACTAGAAAATTTAAAGCACCACTTTTAACATATGTCCAGACATTGCAATGTACACAGCCACAATTTGTGCATTATAAAAATTATTAGTTAAGAATACAACATACTGCCGGGCGGTGGTGGCGCACGCCTTTAATCCCAGCACTCGGGAGGTAGAGGCAGGCGGATCTCTGTGAGTTCGAGGCCAGCCTGGTCTCCCAAGCGAGTTCCAGGAAAGGTGCAAAGCTACACAGAGAAACCCTGTCTCGAAAAACCAAAAAAAAAAAAAAAAAGAATACAACATACTTTCAACATCAGAATATCACTGTACACATTATTCATAGCTATGATCTTTGTTCTTTACAGCTTATGTTAAATGTTTCTCTTTTTCCGTTTTCAGTTCTTGGCTATTATATTTTAAAAAACATAAACAGTTGTCTGTTGCTCCCCAGGTTCAGATTGCTCCATAGTGGAGACAACACCTTAGTGTCTGTCAATCACTTTTGTGTGGATCCTCACAATTAAGCCAACACTTCCATTTCCTTATTCGATTTTCTCATTTTTTAATTTCATTGTCACAAATTTGGCACATATCATGCATAGTTTCTTCAAATTATAGCATTTTCTTAAAATTAAAGAGAATCTTAAAAATAAATACCCAAAGTTAGCTAGGTTTTGCTTTCATTTTAGATGCAGCAAAACCCAGTTCAAACCATAAACAAGGGCTTAGAGATGAATTTCATTTTCTCATAGGAACACAAGTCACTTTTTAATCAAACTTTATTTTCCTGTCACATGATGATTTACTTAACATTGTGCTCTCTAAAGTGTTTGTAAGATCAAAACTAACACGCGTTTCTATAACATTCTCCTTCCTACTTGGCCCTATACAGAAAGTACTGCATGTAATCTTAATCGTTCTGAGGAAACTACCATTGCTATGACACAGCTGACCTCCACCACCCAATCATCACACACATCTGTTGTGAAGAATAGGACTGTTCCTGACTTGGAACACAACAAGAAAATGGACACTTAGTCCTTGTAGGGCAGTTGTGCTGTCTTCTTGCTGAAAGGAAGGATCTTCTGCACCGGGTACAACCCCTGCTCTTGCTGTGACGTGACCGTCTCTAACATCAGCATGTTCACCCCTCATAGACCAGGGAAGCAGACATCATGTTCAGAGTCCTTGGACACAGCACTCAGAGTACGCCCTCTGTTCCTAAACTAATGCTGTGCCATCTGTGAGCCCTAGGTCCACAAGACAGAGATGCCCACATGGACACATGACCTGTTTTGATCCTGGGTATGTGCCTTTGGAAGAATTAGGTACAGTCACATATTCCAGGTTTTTATCCCCATATTCCATGTATAGTCATACATTTTTGGTTACATATATCATTTTTAACAGTGATTTTCTGTGCTTACATTCTTAATATTGAATATTTAGCTTTCATTCTTTATTTAACAAGTGCTGTCTCTCTAGGCTTTTGTGATACACTGTGCTGACTAAAAGCTGGGACTGAAGGTCGTGTGTCTCCTGTCCAGGTCTAAAGTCAGGACCGGTGATCTTCTCAGATCTCAGCCTGCCTTACAGATCCCTACCAGCGGCTGCATGGTCACACACTAGCCATCCTGCCCTCTCACCATCTATCCTGATCTCTGTCACAACAGGCCCCGTGGAAGGTGCTTGGGCTTTCAATCCAGTCTTAACACATTCGGAAAGCAGAGTTGCTGGGAAATGCAAACTGACTCCTCGGTTCTTGCCCCTCATGTTCCAACCTTCATGCAGTTGGCAAGAACAGCTTAGCAAAGCAAGGCCATTTGGCCTTTGGCCCTTGGAAACCTTCTGTAGAAAGATGGTGTGATGATACAGGAATGTGATTCTCCTTCCTTTCTTCTTTTCTATCAGATTTTTTTCCCCCACCATCTTTATGGGTGGAGAGCAGAGGAAGTTTCTCCTGTTTTCCTGAATAAAAGTACTCATGATTTATTTCCTTGCTTAGTCTTCTTGTAACACAAGAGCTGGAAAGACTTAAACATTCTCCTTTCTCAATGTGCCAGCCGTTCAGGCCATGCCCCCATACTCTGCTCCAATAAACTGTGTCTGTGAAGAAGCGGTGGAACTGTCTCACCTCTCATCTCTGTAGTTACTCAAAGTTACAGCCCATCAAGTTCAAGTGAAGGGCTGGTTAGCACAGGACACCAGGCAGTCTTTACTCTCAGTGCTTCTGATTCAGTGTGCCGGATGAGGACCTGACTACTCCCACCTTGGACAGGACCCAGTGATGGTAAGGTCTCTGGAGGACCACAGGGTAGGACACTCAACAGCATTCGTAAACATGTCCAAATGTCCCCCCACTCTCAGTAGTTGGAGACCTTATTTAGATCAGAGAAAGTGTTAATGTGTGGGGAAAAGTAACAGTAAGTTTACTTTTCCAAAGTGTCCCAACCCTCTGCAAAGCACTTGGTCTAAATGCAGTCTTCCTATGGTATTCTATGGACTCTGTTCCAAGACTCCTGCAGATGCCCAATTCCGGGTCTATACAATCTCTTCCTGTAAAAAGATACAACATTTGCACATCCTGCTGCATAGTGTAAATCAGTTTTACGTGACTTCTCTCTCAAAGCATAAGTTCTATGTAAATAGCTGCCACGGTGTGTGTCTGAAGGTGTTTTGGATAACTGTGACCTCTCTTTACAAGCATTTTTGATTTGTGGTTGGTCAGATCCATGGATATACAACCCACAGACAGGGAGCATGAATGGACCAGCCGCGGTCAAGTACAGTGTGACTATGAAATGGTGAAGAAGTCAGCATTACTCCTTTGCATGCGGGCTCTACTCAGCTATGACACTTTCTTCGCTTCG
>CABHPQ010167485.1:8834-40913 GCA_902168405.1 Peromyscus aztecus
CGTCAGTCTTAGTGCCTGTGCTGCTGGTGTTCTATTCAGGAATTTGTCTCCTGTGCCAATGCAGTCAAGGCTATTTTCCACTTTCTCTTCTGTCAGGTTCAGTGTAGCTGGATTTGTGTTGAGGTCTTTGATCCACTTGGACTTGAGTTTTTTGCAAAGTGATAGATATGGATATACTTGCATTCTTCTTCATGCTGACATCCAGTTATGCCAGCACCATTTGTTGAAGATGTTCTCTTTTTTTCCATTGTATAATTTTGACTTCTTCATTAAAAATCAGGTTTTCATAGGTGTGTGGGTTTATGTTGGGGTCTTTGATTCAATTCCATTGAACCAGTTGTCTGTTTTTATGTCAATACCATGGTGTTTTTTTATCACTATAGCTTTGTAATAGGGCTCGAAATCAGGGATGGTGATACCTCTGGACGTTCCTTTAGTTGTTTTAGCTATCCTGGGTTTTTTGTTTTTCCATATGAACTTGAGTATTCACTCATAGATGGATATTAGCTATAAAAGATAACCATGCTGCTACAATTCACAGCCCCAGAGAGGCTAGGTAATAAGCAGGGCCCAAAGGGGGATGCATGGGTCTCCATGGGAAAGAGACATAGAAGAGATCTCCTGGGTAGACTGGGGGTGGGTGGAGATGGGACCATTAGGGATTATGTTGGGGGAGGGGGAGAGGGGGAGAGTACTGAAAGAAATGTCTTGATATGGGGGCATTTGGGGGTCAGGTAGAAACTTGGTACAAGGGGAACTCCCACGAATCTACAAGGATGACCCCAGCTAAGACTCCTAGCCATAGTGGATAGGTAGCCTGACCTGGTCATCTCCTGTAATCAGATTGGTGACTACCCCAATTGTCATCAGAGAACCTTCATCCGGTAACTAATGGAAACATGTAGAAACCCACAGTCAAGCACTGAGTGGAACTCAGAGAATCCTGTTAAACAGTGGGAGGAAGGATTCTATGAGCCAGAGAGGTCAAGGTCATTACAAGGGAACTCACAGAAACAACTAACCTGGGCTCACTGGAGCTCCCAGACTCTGGACCGACAGCTAAGGAGCCTGCATGGGACCAACCTAGGCCCTCTACTTGTGTGTGACAGTTGTGTAGCTTGGTCTATTTGTGAGACTCCTAGCCGTGGGAGCAGGGCCCGTCCCTAATGCTTAGACTGGCTTTTGGGAACATATTCCTCACACTAGGTTGCCTTGCCCAGCCTTAATACAAGGTGGGGAACTTAGTCCTACCTCAACTTAATAAGACATGCTTTGTTGATACCCATGGCAGGCCTGCCTCTTTCTGAACAGAAACAGAGGAGGAGTGGATTGGGGGGGGGGGCGCAGAAGGGAGGTGGGGGAAGGGTATGGGAGGAGAGGAGGAAGGGGAAACTGCTGTCAGGATGTAAACTAAATGAATAAATTTAATAAAAAAAGAAAAAAGAATGTCATGCAAAATGTTTAACAGTATTATGATTACATAAAACAGTGTTGTGGAAAGAAGTCAGGGAAGGGTACTGAATTAAACAATCTTTGCAATGAGCAGAGGCCCTAAGACTGAATGGATGCAGCAGCACAGAGGCACGGTCCCTTGTTACTGGAGTTCTTTTCCACGGGTGGACAGATAAAGGGTTCTTTTTTTTTTTTTTTTTTTTTGGTTTTTCGAGACAGGGTTTCTCTGTGTAGCTTTGACCTTTCTGGAACTCACTTGGTAGCCCAGGCTGGCCTCGAACTCATAGAGATCCACCTGGCTCTGCCTCCCGAGTGCTGGGATTAAAGGCGTTCACCACCACCGCCCGGCCAGATAAAGGGTTCTGAAGTGAGCAAATGAGTATATTGTAAGGTGGTGATTAGAAAGACAGAGGCCAGGTTCCTGTTGCTGAGACAGTTACAGAGCAGCAGGACAGCTGGACAGATCCATGGGTTCAGGAGCTGCACTGGAGACTCTGGGTGAGCCATTCCAGGTGTCCTGCTATTGTGCTTGAAAGTCTGAATGACTTGTGCAAGGGAATATTTTCATTCTTCTCTGGGCCCACAAGTGATGCCAACACCCTGAATCTCACAGCCACACTGTTAGTGTAGATGCTGCCACAGGTGCTTTGCGGGGGAGTCTTGTTTCTATCACCCTCACCCTTTTCCTACAGGACCCCTAACAGTCTCATCAGTCTAACCCAATTCCCCTTACCTCTCAAAGCTACCACTCTAGTCTTTGAACTCTACAGGCACCAGGACCTGGATTCTGAAGTCCTTAATTTCCCTTGTGGTTCCTCTCAGTCCTCTTAACCAGCTCCACCATATCTCCAAAGGGCTCAGTTCCTAGTCCCCCCAGCTCCCGAGCCTACGTCTCTCATAGCATACCTTACATACATAAAATGCAGAATCAAGCAGGAAATAAAGATAAGCCATGCACAGACTCAGTGGTCACCACGGTTATTTTCTACTCGAAACAAGATGTATTTAGAGATGGGCAAGAGGAGGAAAGAATGGAGTTCAGTGCATCAAAAGGAGTTGATTTGCACGACTGACAAGGTGAAGAATTACGTTGTTCAAAACTGCTTCTTACTCCTACTCCTCTCCCAGCTCCACCCCTGGGGATTCCTGTCCGGGTAAAGTCTTGATCATGTGACTGGCTATAACCTATAGAACGCTGGTGGACTCCCTAGATGCAGGAACAATGAAAGCCATGTAGGGATTTTGTCACTGTCACCCCGTGCTGTGAATCCAGTAATGTCCTACAGGACCTGTTTCTGTAGATGGACACGTGATGGACAGGAATACCAGGACAAGAGCTTAAACTGACCTATAGTGAGCCTGTGATGTCAGAGGGGAGAGGGTCTTTGCAAGTGTGATCCACTGAGACCCTCTGCTTCTTTGGGACTCTGGCAGAACTGAGCTGACAATGACTGATAAAATATTTACTAAGTAGGTATCAGGTACCACACTGAGGATGCAATAACAAACCAGGCATCCACCCTGCCAGGGAAACACCACAATTAAACAGCAGTTGATAGGGGCTAGAGAGAGGGCTCAGAGGCTAAGAGCGCTACCTGCTCTTTTAGAAGACCTAAGTATAATTCCCAGCGTGTACTCCAGGTGCCTCACCACTGCCTAACTCCAGTTCCCGGTGACCCAATGTCCTTTACTGGCCTCCTCAGGTACCCACACACACTTGACGCACACACATAGATAAAAATAAAAATAGAAATACACCTTTAAGAAACCAATTGCATTTGATTTGCCTTTACAACACAGGGAGATTTGGTGGCAGCTGTGCCTTGCTTTCCACAGCACCTGCAAGTGACTGATGTTATTTTCAGGTGCTTTTTCTACAGCCCAAGTCTTTCAAAGCCCTCCTATTCAAAGTCGTTCTTGGGGTCTCAAACTAAATATACAGTTATAAAGTCTGGCAATTAAAACCATATGATTTAGGGAGGAAAACCTTGTTCTGAAAAATAAACCTAAGTCAATTATTCAGTTACTTAATTCTCATTTGAAAAATGAGATGTTCCAACACTATTAAGTTCTATTAAAAGGGGGGAAAGCTCATCTGTGGAAAGAGTCAAATTCATTTCACTCACTATAAGAGAATATTAATTTCGAGGAGCAAGATGTGCATGCCTCCAAATTTGTGAAAGGCCTGTGGGTCCATCCTGAGAAATGCTGGACAAGGAGAGGACAGCAGGAGATGCCTTTCCAGTGGCGGTCAGAACAGAGGGAGAAGGGTCGTGTCCTGGAGTCTGCATTTAAAGCCAAAATTGCATGGTGTCAAAATTATCCTTGAAAGTCCCTTAAATGGCCCTCCAAATGTCTGGACCTGGGCCTTTACGAGTTCGAAAGGCAGGAATTAATGTCTTTTTTTTTTTTTCCCAGAGCACTAAAGGCTAAGGTCTCATTCAAAAGAGCAAGGGAGAGCAGAGAATATGAAGGTCTTTGCATTTCCTACCCATGTCTTGGGCTCCTGTTCTCTGAGCAGCTCTCCTCCATCTCTCCTCTCCCATTTTCCCACACACAGCACATACAGCTGAAGTTCAGTATGTAAAAAGTAACTCTGGTCCGTAAAAGGTCCGTGCAAATGCATCCAAGGTCACTGGTTCCCCTGTTATGGGCTGCACAGTGCAAGACTCTCAAAGTAGAGTGAAAGACAGAAGGACAAACGAATGATATGAGTACAGTGGGTCCACTTTAGGTGGGTCTTGGTGTCACCAGTGACATTTCTCAACCCTTGGCTACGTCTTAGAATCCCAATACAGACCTCGGGTCTTATAGAACGACCTAAGAATCCTTGGGATGGACCCAGGTAGCAACATGGCTTTAGCTCCACAGGTGTGTCCACACACAGCCAAGGTTGGAAGCACGGATGCAGAGCTGAGAACGCATATCTGATGTGAATGATGTGAATGTAAAAGCCTCAGAGGAATTCTCTGGGGATGACGAACCTTTTGAATCAAGAGAACATCAGTATTGTAGCTTGGTGCGTACCCAATAGCTTCTTCAGCTGTGCTTTGAACACGGCACCAAGATAATTTTTTAAAGCTCCTTGAGTCAAATCAATATTCATCATCGCACATGGGCTCGTACACCTGTGTCCACATCATTTTATCTCGATGGTGACCAGTCTCCTTCTTTCTTCTCAAGCACAGGCATTAATGCGTTCTATCTCATGATAAGTGGTTCTGTGTCCCCACCATGGATTTCCAGCCAATGGAATCAAAGTGTTCTCCTTCGAGGGCTCTAATCACTGCATCTTGCAGCATCCATGACATCACAAGACACACGCCACTCTACAAAGGTGACACACACTCTGTGGTACAAAGGGCCTCCTTTAGGGAGTGGTTGCTGCGTGTCCGCATTGAGACAGGGCGCTTTCTCTTTTAAGTTGGAGGAAATTGATTTTGCTCTGGCTGTTCACGAAGGTCGTTGTTTTCAAAGACTCGGGATAAGAGGCACCGCGGGTAGCTAACAATCTCTTAATAGGACATGATCAAGTTTCCCTCACCTGCTGCAGGGGCCCTGACTTCTGCAGCTCAATGACATGAAGCCAGGCTTCAGCAGCATTTTTGCTGTAGGAGCCTCCCCAAGCCTCCCTCCATAAATCCTAGGCGACTTCATTCCTTTTTTCATTCAACACAGATGTTTTTACAGCCGTAATATATTTATTCTAATTCAGAGACTTGCCGTCAAATAGAGAGACCCAGCTCTGAGCTGTACGGTAGCAGAGCCCCACTTCTGGTGTTGCACATAAAAAGGCTGGCTTTTCTCCCCCTCACAGTGCTCTTCGGGAGGAGCAATTTTTCTAAAATTCAAATGAAGGTGTCATAGTTAATAAGATGGAGTTCTCCCTCTTTTTCCTAATCATCTCTTCCAAATAGAAGTTTGTAGATATGAGAAGAGGGGATGCCAGGCCCTGGGGTTCTTTCAAAATAGGACTCAATCAGGGGTGTGTGTGTGTGTGTGTGTGTGTGTGTGTGTGTGTGTGTGTAGTCCATCAAGCATCCGGCTCTATCACTGTGTTGTTCCATTGAGACCAGGTCTCTCACTGAAGCTGGAGCCAGGCTGGCACTCAGTAAGCCTCAGCAATCCTCCTGTCTTCACCCCACAAGTCTGGGGTGATGGGTACTTTTCCAGCCTCTTAGGTGGAATTTGGAGGTTCAATCTCAGGTCCTCATGAACATAAACCAAGCACTCTTACCCCTGATCCATCTCCCCAGCCCCCTAATCAGGTTCCTTCTTCTCAGATCCTTACCCCGCAGATCATCACAGAATTGACTTTTTATTATTAATTTGAGGGTTTTTTAATCACTTTTTAATTTAATAGCTAATTGCTGCTTGGTTCATATAGTTAGCAGTATTGTGAGTCTGGCCAGCCATTTCAGTAACCACAGGTAATAGACCTATCTTTCAGGTCCAGCAGTCTCCTGTAAGGAAGCTATAATCATACTATGAACCACATCCCCCATGGGGCAGGAGTGGGTGGCTAGAGACTGTGGATGCTGCAATTTGAGTTCACTTCCCATCTTGGCTGGCTGGATGAGTCAGAGGTTCTGGAAGCATCTTCAGGCTAACCCAATTTCCATCATACTTGCTTTTTAATTGCATTTTAAAGTCTAAATGCAGTTGATTGAAGAAACTGTGTCACCGCATTTAAGGGAACTAGAGCTTTCTTTTTATGGGAATGCAAAAGGGTCCAGCAGGATAACATCACGTTGCTTGAGCAGTGGAGGAGAGAAGCCTGGTTCAGAGGCTATTTCAGGTTGTCCAGGGAGATAGCCATTCACCTGCCACAGACCAATGGCAGCGGGCTCCCTGCAGGTGCCCCCTGCAGGTGCCCCGGGGTGGGTGCTTCCACTGAGCTGGATGATTCCCACACCCACCGGGAAGAAATCCTTTCTACAGCAAGAAGCACCACTCTCCTGAAGAGCAAGGCCAAGGGCGATGCCACACCCGCCTCCTTCTTGGTATTTTTTACTGTCTGCCTCTTCTCCAAGCATTTCTCAAGTCCCTTGTTCCTTTGAATGCTCTTTCTTGTCATCTGGCTTTGCTGTAGGTGCTGAGCTGGAATCAACTAATGCACGGCTTCCCTGAGGCTGCTCTGCAGTACCTTCCTAACTTTTCCCACTTTTTCTAGGGATCCCTTATTCTCAGGCCCACCGTTACTACAGACATATTATTAATTCGCTGGTCTGGTGCATCCTCTACCTCTTACTAGCCTCATGCTTGTTTTTCCTCTCCATCCCTGGACACTCAACCACCTTGAATTCCATACATTCCTGCTTTGATTTCTCATCTTTCTCTCCAAGGCTAATCCTGCCATTTGCCCAAAGTAGATGACTGAAAATAATCTTAAGTTTTAAAAATACCCAGGCCAAAATAAAAAATAAAAAATAGACCATTCATCAGTTTGCTAATTCCATATCTCTGAGCAACACTGTGAATCCCCGTGACTCTAGTGGAGTTAAATTTATTCCCAGCTTTAAGAAAAAAAAGAAGAAAAAAAAACAGTGAAAGAGCAAGAGATGATGAAGCCAGCTTTCCTGGGAAGATGCTCAATCTGGGGCTTTATTTTGGCAAGCCCATACTTTCATGTTTCCCAAATACCTTCTAAACAACTTGTGGGCTCAGCAGGGTCAGTCTTGTGAGGTTTACGTGTTTAGAATGATGAGCTGGGGTCTCCAGGAGAAAGATAATTAAGTTGAAGGGAGAATCCAGTTGGTCAGAAAGTTGCACCTTGACGCCTGAGTCTCTCCAGTGAAATTTGGAGCCAATATCCACATAAAAGAACCGTAATAGAAAAACGAAATACAGCCATTTCAAATGTCAGGACACAGTGGACAGTAAAAGGAATATAACTATAATTTCTTGTTTGAACAGGCATGACATGGATTTAGTCGATTTATTAGCAGCACGAACTGTCTATCAAGCACATAAAACTGCATGGGGTCGGGCCGGAGTGGTTTTAAACTTCCCACATAATGCCCCTTGCCGGGTGGTCTTTGATGTGCGGCCATTTAAATTACAGATTCAAATTCAAATTGTGAGAAAAATATGTTTTTAAAAAGTATCAGTGCGAGCTCATGGGCTGTCACCAATGCCTCACTCTAGTGGGGTTGTTGACTATGGAGAAGGTGCTGGGTAAAGCAGGAGTGAGGGGAAGCTCTCCTCTTTATTTCACTGTGAACCTCAGGCTGGTCTTTAAAAGGTCTTCAAAAATAAATTTGATTAGTGTGGTGTATAATTTCCAAACAGATAGAAAATTAATATTGGGGTTGTCACAGGGACAGATCTGTGACAATAGAGATGGAGGCTGGGAGCTTTGCTTACTAAAATGGCAATTCTTCCTCTTGGTGAATGTCAACAAATGAATATGACCCCAAAAGTGTGGACATAGATCAAAGGCCATGTTTAGCATATGGCCATTGTGGCACTCTTGTGGCCTTTCAAAAGGCCAGCTCCACAACTGCACAACTGTAACAGCCACTAATAATCTTAACCTCTCTCTGCCTTCTGAGATGTGACTTCTGATCTAGAGTGAGGGGAAAAAAGAGGGCTGATATTTTATAAATATCAATTTTCAAAAATCTCCGATCCAGTGGCATTAACTGATGAGCTCAGGGCTGCTTGGAAACTCCCTCCCCGCACAACAACTGTAGCCATGGCAACCTGCGTTTTAAAGGATGTCAAAGATGTTTCTAAACACAAGGTGAGCAAAACAGTTTCTACACAAATCTTTCCCTGAGACCTCCTGTCCGATCCCACCAGGACACTTGTTTCTGTCTTTTTGGGGTTTGATGTCATGCTAGACGATTTCCTGTTGTGGGGGAGATGGCCAATTCCAGACAGTCACCAATCTGGTCACTGGTGCTGCTCTGTAAGCAAGACTTGCCCCTTACACCCAGGCTTACTGTCAGCCCGCTTCACTGTTTTCCCGTGGCACACGTTAGAAAGGTTGGCGATTCTCTCTGAAAGCTTGTGAGTCTTTGATCCTGTTTGTGTGTGTGATGCTCAGAGGCTTCATACATTCTAGAAAAATCAGCTGCAACCTCAGGTTTCCAGGGCAATATGCTAATATCTCCCCCACAGTGCTGGACTGGAGTAGAAAACGGCGATAATCGAATAGTTTGAATATTGGACGTCTGTGTTTAAGTCCTCAAGTGAAAAAAGCAACATCAATTTTTTTTGATCAGTCAAGTGTTTGCTACTGTGGTTGTTTTCCAATGAGTCATGCTAATTCTGTTTAAACTGAACGTTGAGAAAAGGCGTTCTGAGATAGATTATAACCAAAGATCCTTCTTAACGACTTGGAGCTAAGAGTACATAATGTTCAAACAATTGGATGCTAAATGGGTGAGCTTGAGTATCTTGACTCTTTCATTTGTACATCTTAGCATGGTATCTTCATTTCTCCTGCTCACTCCTCCACCCATCAAACTCTGCAAATTGTGTATTTAGAGAGTTGAAGAGTCACCTACTCACCTTGGCTCTCTTCCTTACCTAATTTCTTCTTTCTTTACTCATCCATCTCTGTCACTCTCTCCACTTAGCTCAGATGACACCACAAAGAACAAACACAAACTTTGAAAAGTCTTCCAGAAACTAGAGTGTCAGAAGCCTGGGCTGCCAGGTCAACAACCCATGGTGGTCATGTGGGGACATCATAACGCAAAGTGAGCTGGCAACTGAACCGGGAGCAATCTCACCGTTATCTGTGGGCTCTCTTCTGTACTTACGATCCATCTTTTTCTCTACCATGGCCAATTTCTCTCTCCATTTTTTTGTTTTAATTCAGAGGTGATGCCAAGTAGCCTCTGTTATTACTGTTTCAGGGATTAGAGCTGTCTAAGAAAGAATTAAAGAAAAATAGGTTAAACTTGAGCCACATCTCCAACATGATTACAATTTATTAATAAAAATAGAAAAATATGTACAACATTCCAGATATACCTTCTCTACACCCAGGGCTTCACTCCCTGTAAGCTTCCCTTTGCAGATAATGGAACACAATCTGTGTTCCATCTGTGCATGTATGAGGACCTGGCACTTATAAGAAGCTCAATATCACTCCTGCAGACCTCATCATGAGAGTGTTATCATTACCATCACCATCATCATCATCATCATCATGGTGTTATTACACCAAATCTTTAAGTCTTTCCCACGAAATGCAAAATCATTTTCATATGCACAATTTAGAGACCTGAGTTCTTGAGCTTCTGTCTAGCATCCAACCCCCACTGCCCACCCCGAATTCACAGCATGAGAAAGAGCTAGACAAACCTTTGTGAGCCTGAGCTTTGTTCAATCTTTTTTTTTATTTTTTTCCAGCCTACCCTAAAGAAAACGCCTCTTCTCCTTCCTGACACTCTCACCACTATCACCCCACTTCACGATCATGATTTCCAAAAGCTTACCATGTGCCGAGCACAATCCAGAGCACTCTGCAGACATTAACAACTCCAAAAGCATGCTGCCACTGTGCAGAACACTGAGCTGGCACGGGTGTCTTGCAGCTACACAGCCAGTAGCTGATGGAACAGAAATGAAAACCGAGCAGCTTCATCCCAAAGCCCATGTGTTTAACAAAGTGACTGCAGCAAGGCAAACTGTGGGCTGGGGTGGTGAGGACATCCTTATCATAGCTGATCCTCTGCTGACCAGAGAGATGGACATCGTTAGCTTTTCTTTCTAACATGAACACCAAGGGCTGGAGAGACTAGGCTCCTGGCCAAAGGACAGACAGACAGAAAGAAACACACACACACACACACACACACACACACACACACACACACATACATACACACACCATCACAACTCAAGTCCCACCGACTCCTGATTGAAGCGTCATTATACCCAACACCAGGGTATCGGAGCAATGATTTTGACAGCCCTGACTCCATGTCAGGACCATGGAGAGAGCCCCTAGCATTTATATTAGAACAGTTTAGTACAGGGACCCAAGATTCCAAGAATTTGATACAGAGACACCAGGTTTGAGTAGTAACTCCTCCCATGCACCACTGTGTGGCTTCATTGAATGCCTTAACTCATCTCACAAATGGATTGAATGAGATAGTTCCAGGAAAGTAGAAAATTCAGTGCCTGCTCAGCTTCTAACAAGGCCAAGGGATTGTTATGACCTGAGGGTTGGTAGATAGTTCTGCCCAGGTGAGCCAACAATGAATGCCCAGGTGCCTCTACATACAGCTACCTGCCACCTGTTAAGCAAGCTCTCTGATGCTTTTCCCCTGTGAAACGAGGTGCCATGGAGGGAGCATATATTGTAAGATTTTTCGTTTCCTCTGAACTCCTCTGCTAGGGGTTAGAGTTGGTCTGCCACTCCCAGCCTTTGTATCTTACCTGAGATCTACTTTCCCTCTTCTTTTGTCTTCTATTGAGGCTGTCATTAGACTGGGTAAAGTGGCCTTCAGAAGTCAACAATCCAGTAAGAGGACAGATTAGAACCTTAATGGAGGTCAAGAGATAAGGGCTGGGACTGTAGCTGGAAGAGTCATTCCAGTTACTCTGGACAATGGGAGCAGCCATCTTGTTTTTGCCTTTAGATTTCCTGGGGTAGACTAGGTCATGTTCCATGCCCAGTTGGCTTAGCAGATCTTTGCTGTTAACATATCTAGGAAGGAGCATGTGCCTGTCAGTGATGGAGACCACATGTAGCCAGTGCTACTTAGCTACTGCTCACAGTGTGCTATGCCCTGCACAAATGTTCTTATGTACAAATCAGAATTAGTATTATTTGGAAATAGCCACCACTGTCCTTCCCATGTTACAAAGGAAAGAATTGAGGATCACGGTGTTTAAGGGGCTTCCAAGAGGATATCTAGTGAAAGACGTGGCTGAACAGGCAATATGACTCCAGAGCCCTAGGGCTGCCCGCATATCTATGTCTCGATGCTGAACTGGTGGCAGAGCTGAGCTTCGATGGAGGGCAGAGGGTGCTGTGGACATTGACTGGGGAGGAAAGGACTAAAGAGTGAGCTCAGACTTGGCCTGAGAAATACAGGAAGGCCTTAAGAAGATTAGAACCAAGAATGATGGCCAAGTCCAGAAAAACACAACAAATAGAAGATAGAGTGCCTCAGTTAACTCTAAAGAACTAGGATATAACCCAGACTTACCATCCAAGGCATCCTTCATAAAAAAGGCTTCTATTGACAAAAACAAAAGGCTTCTATTGACAAAAAAATGGAGAGATGCATGTACGTGCCACGTGAACACATGTGTAGACATGCGTCTTGAAGATAAAGCATCCAAGATGAAGAATAGGAGCTCCAGGGTTTGTTGCAATGAAGAAAAAAGTCTGCGCCTAACATTTCATTTCCAATTTTCTTTTAACCACAGAACCCTCATATTGTGCAAACCCTGTGGATAGCTATGGAAACTTGGACAGCTCTTGAGGGAGGGTATTGGAGGGCTGTGGAGTTCCTAGCTAAGGGACACAGTTACTGTGGGAGATGTGATGACCACTGCAAGGCAGATAGCAGCTGGGGTGGGTAATAACAGTCCAGGGGGAGAATGGAGAGATCTTAAATTGGCAATTTAGTCCAAGAAAGAAAGACTGGACAGGAAGCAGATACCAGGAAATATGCCTAGGTCCTAAAGAGATGTAGGGCAAGCTTAGAGGATGCTCATGACAAATGCTTGCCAGTGTGACCTTAGAATATGATTAGATACCCGGAGCTGAGAGGAGAAGGCAGAATCAGAAGTGGGATCTGTAGATTGCTGTCTTCACCTCTTCCTAAGGGATTCTGCAGAGAAGACTGTGAAAACATCCTAAGACGAGCTCACCACAGGATGCAGGAGAAAGGGTTTAACCAGATGGGCAGTCCTAGAAGAGGACAGGGCCTCAGAGCATGCCAAGAGCATGGTGAACTCAAAAGATCTTTTTTTTTTCTCAAAGTGAAAAATGCTTGTTGGGCTATGCAAGTTTGCAGAATAGAAACTTCTCAGCCAGAGAGTACGTGCCATGAGCAGCAGATAGCCAGGCTGGTAGTGTGTGGTTCACTGGCTCTGGAACTATATATTCTGGGTAAGAGGAGGCGTCCAGAGAACCCACTTACAGCAGCTGATACCTGGCATTAAGAGAGGAAGTCCCTGGCACTCTAAGACAGCAGCCAGGTACCCCACACACACACACACACAAGTATGCTGGGAAGGAGAATAGTAGACCTGAGGATTTTGTGTAAATCTTTAATGTGGCATTTAAGCAGGATTGAATAAGGGGGTGGGGGGCTAAACAGAAATGCATTTTGCAAACCTGTCAGCTTCCACTGCAAGAGTAATTGGGCCCAGATGAGAGAGGAGTAAACCTAAGCACATATCTAAAGCCACCAAGTCAACGGATAATTAACCTCTTGATTCCTCTGTCCACGATCAGATTTCTATTATCTCAGAAACATTGAAACTTCAAGAAACATAAGGAACAGAGACTTCAAGCTAGCTCCTGCTCGTGTGCCATTTGATTAATTTATGTGCTTGGGAAAGTGGTTCAGAGAGACTATAGTCAGTGCCCTCACCTGTCGTGTCTCCATGTTTAATACATTCAGGTACAGTTGTGATGGCACGTCCCATGTTTAAGCCTAACTATATGTCTTTCAAAGTTCACATTTAACTTTGTGTTGATAAAACACCATTTTCCAATTCAGTTTAAAAAAAAATACCCATCGGGCATCAAGTAGCTTTTACAAAACGAATCGTTTTTAGTCAAACTGTGAAGGAAAAGCCAACATGCATTACTGCCATTCATGGGAACCTATTTACAGTGCTGCATATCTCCCCAAAATATGAAATAGCCTGAGCTGTTGCATCTTGAACCCTCTAATTAGCTTCATCGACTAAGCAGTTGGATTTTCATGTTTGAAAAGGGCTCTACTTGCTATGGTTTCAGCTCAAAAGTGAGAAAGCCCGTGGAAATGAGTGTAGGATATAAGGGAAGGAGACAGACATCATCTAGACCTTAATGAGCCTATAAAGTGGGTGAATATCTTAACTGCTATTGGCAAATGTGTTTACAATGGCACTTCCCTACCATTTGAACACGGGCTTTGATTAGGATATAGAGACATGTCTGTAGGTAAAATGCAGTCACAGTTAAGGAACTATGAAGTGCTGGGTGTTGGAGCACTCTGGCCCCGTGTAGAGTTATCCCTGAGCTGGGTGTCTGTGGACATTTTGCTCAACTTTTCTGATCTCTGCATTGGTACAGCATCTGCTCTCTCAAAGCTGTCCCCATGATTTCATTTTCCTTCATTTTCTCCCTGCTGCCTGTCCAGTCAATTTTAACTTCAGCTGTCAACTTGACTCAGGCTAGAGTCATCTGAGAAGAGAGACTAAACTGGGGAATGGCCCAGATCAAATTACCCTGGGCATGTCTGAGAGTGATCCTCTTGATGGTAACTGATGTGAGAGGGTCCACCTCCTGGCGGCACCATTCCCTAGGCAGGAGGTTCTGAGAAAGCACTCTGAGCCTGAGCCTGGGAGAGCCAGCAAGGAGCATTCCTCCTGGGCTTCTGTTTCAAGTTCCTGTAACCCCTAAGTTGAAATAAACCTTTCCCCCCCTCAAGTTTCTTTGGATCAGTGTTTTGTCACAGTAATAGAAAGGAACATAGACCACTACCGTCACATTAGTTTCTTCTCTCATTACTCTAACAAAACACCTGACAAGTAACAACTTGGGGCAGTTGATTCTGCCTTACATTTTGAGGGCATAGTCCATCATGGTGCAGAAGTCATGGCAGCGGGAGTGTGAGTCACATTGTGTCCACAGTCAGGAAGCAGGTAGAGCTGGTGCTCAGCCTGACCACGATGGTGCCACCCCATTCTTCCCTCTTCATTTCAAGCTCTCTCAAGATACCCACACTGACACAAGCAGGGGCGTGTCTCCTTGGTGATTCCAAATGCAGTCAACTCGACATTGACCATAAGCAGCACTGTTTCCAAAAACCTTGTCTTTCCCTCTGGACCCCATTCTCCCACAGTTTTGGGGACACTGTAGAACTGACAGTGCCATCTCAAAAAACAATAATGGGTAGTTCTAGCACTATTCCCAACAGAATCAGTTCAAACACTTTTGCCCTCCCTAGGCCAATACTAAGGTAAGTATAGCTACCTCATAATGGTGTAACTTGGCAAAGTGGACGCTCCACATTTTCCCAAGATGCTGACACTGGGAAATTTCACATTAACTTTTCTGATTAGGAAAGTAAGTAATCCTTGCTGCTTGAGACAAATAAGAAAGTAGAATTTACTTACATTTTTACCTCTCTCAGAAACAACTTCTGATAACATTTTGGTAGATTTTTAATACCCATTTTTATCTACCTATATGCATATCATAAAATGTACTTTTAAATATACACATTTACACATATGTGTATATGGATGATCGAATAACATATTTGAACTATGTTACTTGAAAGATCCTGATTTAAATACCACCAGGTTGTAGTCTCCATCATGGAGCCATGGTGTGTAATGATAACCACATTAAGAATATTAACTGTTGTTTAAGCTTTCCACAATTGCTGGTTGTTTGGTTTTCACCAAACAACTGAATGATTGCAAACAGTTCTGAGGCAATAGAGGTGGGCATCCATAATTACGGACTTACTTACCTTCCATCCTTTGAAGTCACGGTTGGCACTACAGAAGCCAGTCCCTTCAGCAGTGGGTATGTGACCCCCAAAATGCTGTATGAAGAAATAACTGAATTTGATTCTCACCTAGGCAACATGTGGCATCCCCCAGGTACCTGCCCCTTGCCGGGGTTAATTGTGTGTCTCTGTCATTTTGATAGATAGAAATGATAAGGTACCATTACCTCTTGTGCATTTATGGGACACGGGGCAGTGTTTCTCCTGTTTCCTCCATGTCCTGTGAAGCACAGGCTTCCTTTCCTCTACTTGTACATTGGCACTCCCCCTACACACGTGCAAAGACTCCGGAATTACTGTGGATATTAATCTCTTGCCTGTTCTACATCTGTTGGATGCTTGCCAAATTATTATTGGAATTAATTTTATCTAGTGTGTCAGGATACTGATTTTTTAAAGTGTTAGCAGACACAATGCCATTTCTCTTTATGACTTATTCTTTTATTTATACAATTAACATCTACCTCAAGATCAGAGTCATGTTAATCCATTCACCGTTTTCTAAATTGCTGTGGCTTAATTTTCACATTTGATTCTTCAATCCATCCATAATTTATTTTCAATGTATTACTTAAAGTCCCATTTTGAGGTTTTAGCCTTGAAATTTGTTTTTCTTCTAAGTATGGCCTTAGCGATCTTCTCTCCCTGGCTTTTTGAAAGAGTCTTTGTGTAGTGTGCCATTCTTAAATATGCAACAGTTTACTGGGAAATGAGATTGTGTGTGTGTGTGTGTGTGTGTGTGTGTGTGTGTGTGTGTGTTAGGGAGAGAGACAGACAGTGTATGTGTGATGTGTATTGCATGTATGTACAGAAGTCCAAACATGCACGTGTGGAGACCAGAGGAAGATATCAGGCAGCCTGCTTTGTCATCGTCCACCCTACTCCCTTGAGACAGGGTCTCTCACTGAATCTAGAGCTCGCTATTTTGCTCACACTATAGCCAGCCACCCTTGAGACCTTCCTATCTCCATTCTTTACTGAACAGGGGTTACAGACATGTGTGGTCTTGCCCGGGTTTCTTTTTTAATGCGGGTGCTGGAGATTCATGTTTGCATAACGTCATGTTTGCATAGCATGTGCTCTTATCCACTGATTCATCTCCCCCGGCCCTGGTGCCTTAAATTTTGCAACTCCACCACATTGTGCCAACACTCATAGCTGTATAATACATCTTAATATGCCATAGGGCAAGCGCTCCTAAAATATGTGCTGTTTTAAAAACTACCTTAGTTATTGTTCAAACTGAAAGAAAAGCACAAATCTTATCATTTTGAGAATGTCATCTGCATTCTCAAAGCAGAGGTCACCCTGTGGACAATAACATCAGGTCAGAGACGGAGACGGTGCAAAATCAGCAAGTGTAAAACTGTCCAGTTGATCAGTCAGGCAGAGACATGGCTGGAAGTCAGTCCCCAGAGGGGCCTTGTCATCTTCCCAGCCCAACATGCTGCATAGCTGCATTTGTGAAACGTAAGAAACTACTGATGTGTCCATCCCGTCCACCTTTGAGATTCTCCTTGGACCTGTCAGTCTTCATACTTAAAATCGTGAGAGCCTTGAGCATGTTTCTCAGAGCATATTTTAGTGGGAAACAAGAAATTCTGCTATTGGGGATGCTGGACAGATTCCCTTTGTAAATATATATATATTTATATAAATTTATATATATATATATAATTATATATATAATTTTCTGAGCAATACTCCCTAGGTCTAATATTTAACTAAAATGTATTACATTTATTTATTTATGCAATTTTACTTGGGAGGGGGGCATGCCAGAGTGTGCCTGTGATGGTCAGAGGACAATCTGGGAGTCAATACTCTCCTCTTACCATGCTGGTCCCAGGGATAGAACTCAGGTTGTCAGGCCTGGCAGCGTCTTGACCCTCTGAGCCATCTCACTAGCCCATAATATGCATGAATTTTAAAGGCTTTACTGATGGCAGAGTGAAACATGAAGCTGAAGAATTTCTGACATGATGATGGTATGAGGAACGCGGGGTATGCAGGTGTGTGCTCATCTATTGGGACCACGTTTCTTCAGATTGCTGTCCCTTCTAACGGCTTTTCCAAAACACAGAGCAAAACAGACTCCATCTTTTGCCCTAAAGGCAAAATTGGCAAGCCTTTCTCATATCCTTCCCCCTCCTTTCTTCTCTCTCCCATCCCACCCCTGTCTCCCCGCTCCAGCCTCACCTGCCCTTTTTATGAAGGAAGCTATTCTAATAAGGTCATCTGTTCCATTAAAAGCAGCTGCCCATATATAATTCCCATGTCCCAGCTTAAGGTCTGGCGCGCCCTGTGCCCACACGGTGGCTGACACAAGGTAAGTACATAGTAAATTTTGAAATATCTCTGTCTCTATCTCCATTTCCTTGTTTCGGTCTCCAATTTCCTGTAAGCCACCATGGAGTTTAGTGACGCCGCACGCAGCAGGCTTGTTCCCAAGTGTGCTTCTCCCCCTTCCTGAGAATAAGTTTGTCTTTGGAAAGCAGGGAAACTCTAGCTATGTTTGTGTATTTAAACGCTGTGTTTGTATGTAGATGCGTGTGTGTGTGTGTGTGTGTGTGTGTGTGTGTGTGTGTATGGATGGATAGATATATAAATGTTGTTGATGTATACTCATTGTACACAGTCATAGGTTTCAAAAAGACGCGTTCATGCACGTTGTCTTTGTTGCTTTTCTATTACTGAGATAAAACACCATGACCGAGGCAATGTATGGAAGGGAAGAGTTTGTTTGGGCCTTATGGATCCAGGGGGACAGGAGCCCATTGCCATCATGACATGGAAGCATGGCAACAGGCAGGCATGGTGACATGAACAACTGAGAACTCACATCTCAAGTCACAAACAAGAAATGAACTGCAAATGGCTGGAAACTTTGGAACCTCGAACCCTGCCCCCAGGGATGCGTTTCCTCCAGCAAACCCACCTCTCCTAAGCGTCTCCACATAGCCATCAATGGGGACTAAATACGCACAAATTTTTTTAAATGCTCCCCCTTTTTATTTTTAGGTTATGTGTCTATGTGTTTTTGCTGTATACCACATACATAGTGTGCCCATAGAGTCCAGAAGAGAGCATAGGATCCCTTGAAACTGGGATTGCAGATGGTTATAAACTGCTATGTGGGAGCTAAGAATTGAACCTGGATCCTCTGGTAAAGAAAACAGTGCTCTTAGCCACTGAGCCATCTCTCCATCCCTGTGTGGGCAAATATTCAGATGCCTGAGAATATGGGGAAGATCTCATTGAAACCACCACATGAGTATACCATGTACTTTGAACTTGTTCACTTCCATCCTCCCCTTCCATCCCTCCCCACCATTCTCCTTCTTTCCCACAGACAATGTAGCTTCTACTTTCGTCTCACAGATAGATAGGTATTGTTTGGTGTATCTACATAAAATCCAGGATCCACAAACACAAATGATAGAAAACCCGTGATGCTTCTTTCCCCAAGTCTGATTTGTTCTGTTTAGCCTGGTGGTCTCTGATAACTGTACAGTCAGGCACGATGGGAGGAAGAGAACCAACCCCCTGGCATCCTTCCCACAAAGGTTTAGGTATGAAATCAAGGGCAGATCAACTTGTGATATTAGATGTTTCCCTTGGGATGAAGATGAGGAGGGGAGAGAGGAATGAATGATTGTCATAGCCCTCATAGTAATGTCTCACTGTTGCTCCAACTCTCTTTCATGTGATACTTTCTGAACTTCTTAGAAAACGGAGCCCAACTGTAGAGGATTTTCAGTGCCAGCTCCAGGGCCACACTGAGTTCCAGCAGTGAATCGCAGCAATTACAAAGAGAAGTAATATTCAGAACCTTAGACTGGGCACATGTAAACGAGGGTAGTTGTAAGCACTAATCCCATGGAGGCAGGGAAGAACTGGGCACATGAACATTTTCAGCATCTCTTGTTTGACACAATCTACATTAAGATGTGTTCTAGTCCTGGGTGGTAGGAAAGCTGGTGATTAGCTGTGCGGTAGAGCAGTGGTTGCCAATCTCCCTAATGCTGCGACTCTTTAATACAGTTCCTCATGTTGTGGTGACCCCCAACCATAAAAAATTATTTTCTTGCTACTTCAAAACTGTAATTTTGCTACTGTTATGAATCATAATGTAAATATATGCTATGCAGGATATATGATATTTGACCCCTTTGGGGCTATGACCCACAGGCTGAGAACCACTGTTATAGAAGGATGCAGTTATGGACTGACCTTGTCCTCCCCAAATCCTTGTGTTGAATCAATATTTCGGTACTTCAGTATGCAGCCTTATTCTGCCTATTTAAATTGGGGTCACTGGGGTGGGCCCTGGCCCGCTATGATCAATTTCCTTATAAAACAGGGAGATGTGGAGACAGACTCAAACACAGTCAGATATAAAGACACACTCATGAAGGCAGAGGACAAAATAACACATCGACAAGGCATGAAATGCCAGAGATTAAGAGAAAGCCAGCAGAAGGTGAGAGCAAGGCAGAAACAGATTCTCCTTGGCAGTCTTCAGAAAGACCTTGATCTCCAGCCTCCAGAGCTGGGACATGGTCAAGTCTATTCTTGAAACCACCCATCACACACCATTCTATAATGTGATCCCTAACAAAGTCAGAAACTAATGAAAAACAGAGATGGCTACATAGCTCCAGTGCAGAGCAGGTCACCAAATGATTCTATGCATCAAGAATCCTCTGCGCCCCCAAATCCTCATGGCATCTGCTGTTTGAGCTGGGTTCAAAAGCAGCCCCATGTGATAGGAGTGGAGTCTCATTCAATGCTGGGCCATGCCAGCTTCCTCCTGCTCTACCATGGTATTCCTTCTGCATGTCTTGGGATCCATGCGTGCACTGGTACCCCTGAATGGAAATGGCCGTTGTCAGGGAAACTTCCTCTCTGTGGTGTGGCTGTCAGAGTGAGCAGTCATCGCTTCCCTGTTCAGGCTAAATGGTGTATGTGGAACCACACAGTTCTTACCCTGACCCCACGACACTGTTACTTATAACCAACCACCTGTGTTTATGTGTGCTTGGTCCAAAGCTTGGGCTCTAACTTCTCCCTGTGACTCCAGTATAGAAACTCAGATAGTCTGCCCCTGGAGCTGGTTTGGAAATGTCTATATTGCTGGACTCCATGTTCTCAGAGTCTGCAAAGCACTCTACAAAAGACAGTGGGAGCGGGTATCTCTGTAGAACTCTGCTGAGCCTTCCAAACGCTCTGTTTGGGGATCTCTGGTGGGTGGGAGAGCCGGCAGCATCTCAGGGCATAGTGAGCCACAAGGTCAGTTTTTTAACATGGGCGGTCTCTTGAGACATATGTTTCATAAATAGATGTTCCAGATAAAATAGAAGGCCCAGTAGGTCAGATTTTCAAATGAAATATGACTAATATTTACATATCACTGTGTCCTCAGTATTGCATGGGAGGCAGTATAATTTAAGACTTAGTCATTGTTTATCTAAATTTCAATTTAATTGAGCATCCTGTATTTGCAGTCACCAGATCTGGGAAAGTACATGAAAAACTGCTTTGAGAATAGGACATAAAGAGCCTTCTAGAACTCTCTCTCTCCCTCTCTAATAACATCATGTCTTTCTCTAGGAAACAGTCTAAAATCTGCCCAAACTGAGCTTCTGCCCTGTTGTACCCTCCCCTGTTGCATTCTCAATCACCTTATTTCTCTTTCCACCACCAGCACAGTTCCTACTGGACTCTGCAGCACAACCTCTGTGTGTGTGTGTGTGTGTGTGTGTGTGTGTGTGTGTGTGTGTGCATTCCTGTGTGTATGCATGCATGTGTGTACATTCATGCATGTCCATACATGTGTGTGTGCATGCATGTATATGTGTACATGCATGTGTGCATGCACATGTGTGTGTGCATGTATGTGTGTCTATGTTTGTGCATATACATATGACTGTGGGTGTACATGTATATTTGTGCACATATGTGTGGAGGCCATAGTTTGATGTCAAGTGTTTCCCTTGAACACACTCCACCTTGGTTTTTGAGATAGGGTCTTTCATTGAACACAGAACTCACTTACCATGCTAGATTGTTTGATATGAGCCCCTGGGATCAGCCTGACTCTGCTTCCCCAGTGCTGAGAGGACAGATGTATGGCACAACACTTTTTTATTTTAATTTTACATTTTAATACATTTTAATTATAATATAATTACATCATCACTTCATCTCTTCCCTTTCCTCTCTCTAGACCCCCATGTTTCCTCCATCCCTCCCTTCCCATGTCTGTCATCTTAAATTGATAGCCTCTTTTTATTTGATTATTATTGTTGCATATGTGTGTGTATGTGTGTGTGTGTGTGTGTGTGCGCGCGCAAATATACAAATATAACCTGCTGAATCCTCTTTAGCTGCTGTGTGTATACGCTTTCAGGACTGTCACCTTTGCATTTGATAAGCAGTTAGGAGGCTCATCCTTGGGAGAGGCTCATACTCCCTCTTTCGGTAGCCATTAGTTACCTGCGGTTTTTTGTCTAAGGGTGGGGCCACATGAGATTCCTCCCTTCTGTGTAAGCATGCCTGTTGATATTGTCACTGTCTTGTACTCGCAGCCACTTCTAGGAGAGATCAGGACATGTACCCTCACGCTTGCACAGCCATCGTACTAGCTGGGCTACATCGCCAAGCCCTGCTTCTCCTCTTTTATGACTTAGGCCTGCCACTCCAGGTCCAGGGGACAGTGACATCCTTGGCTGTTTCTAAGTGAATATTACACCAGTGTGCAGAGATGAGGCCAGACCATAGTAATCTCCTCCCAGTTTTGATCCAAGGAAATTAGAGGGATTTATAGGCGAAGGTACAGAGGAGACCCAGCGCCGATGCCTGGAAGTTGCTTCATAGGAAATCCTGCTCTATTCCATTCCTGGGGAATCAGAGGCTTATCCAGTTCAGGAGAAAATGGGTTTCTAAAAAAGATGGAGCCAGTTTGTGACTGTCAGATCACAGGAGCATGACTAGAATCCCGAGTCCCATCACACACCTCACTCAGAGTCCATCCCTTCCTATAAGTGCCACATCTTAGGACAGCACTCGGAAGCTTCTGGAAGCCCCGTCTTTTTACTTGGCATTACCTCTAAGATAGTGTGTGGTTGTCTTCCTAATAGGTTCCAGTTATCTGGACCAGTGTTCCATTTCCTTCCTGATTTTGGAGTTAAAGTCAAACAGCCATAAAAGAACAAAGTTCAGGGACTCAAAGACCTATCAGCCCGCACTTCACAATTCCTACCCTGGGCAAAGGCTCTCCATGCTGGTACATAGATGCCTAGATTAGATCCCAGTTCTACAGTGTCTAGTGTCAGTCACCCACGGCTACTTAAATGTTCACCTTTTAATTAGTTAAAATTACATAAAACATAAGCTTTAGCTCCTCTGTCACACCGGGCATCTACGAGTCAAGTACTCAGTAGCCTCATGTGGCTAGCAGCCACTCTATTGGACTTGTAGATGCTGCCATCAACACAGTACATTCCACCAGACAGCCCTGTGGCAGCTTCTTGCCTCACTCTCCAAAAGTCAAAGAACAGTGCACTTGATGTTTGGCAAGAATACCATTTCAGTTTGGCTTGGAACTGATATTAAGAAACTGCTTCTAAGGCATGTAGATTATTTGGGGTTTTGTATAGTGCTGTCCAAGCAGTTAATCAATGTAGTAGCTTGGTTAAAGATGAAAATTTATGGTCTATCCCTCCAAGGTGGCCCCCTTGTGAAGCAGAAACACACAGCTTCCATTGGTTTGGCTCGACTTCTCTTTCTAACGAGGCAGTGTGGACCCTGGGCAAGAAGAAAAGAGGAACTCAAAGACCTCAGATCCAGAAGCAGCTGTGTAGGGTGGAAGGCACCATGGGCAGAACGCAACTTCCTGCTGTGAGCTGGGCTGCTACTAAGTGATTGAGCAAATCCCTGCCTGACCAGCCAGCCCTTTGTGTTGATGGCAGCATCAAACAAGCAGATTTGTTCCCTGACAAAGTGTAGGAAAATGCAGAAAATAGAGAAAGAAAGAGAAACCTGCAGCAGTCTACCCTGTGGTCAGACAAGTCACCATCCCATCAAAGGCTTTATGGTTTCATACACTCTGCTTAGCGTGCGCGCGCGCGCACACACACACACACACACACACACACACACACACAGGACACTTAAAAGTTGTGCCTTAGTCTGTTCCATAGATATTGTGCTGTTGGCTCTTTGATGGGTTTCTAGTCACACACACACACACACACACACACACACACACACACACACACACCATTTTGTTTGTTTGTTTGTTTGTTTGCTTACTTGCTTTTTGAGACAGGGTTTCTCTGTGTAGTTTTGGTGCCTGTCCTGGCTCTCGCTCTACAGACCAGGCTGGCCTCGAACTCACAGAGATCTGCCAAGCTCAGCCTACTCAGTGCTAGGATTAAAGGCATACGCCACCACCGCCTGGCGCACACATCATTTTAAATATCATTTCTCCAAACACTCTCCACTTGGAGTATACCTGTAGTTGTTTCCAAAACACAGAATGGAAATGCCTGACTTCAAAGAGGGTTGAAGGTAAATAGATGTTAATATTGGGAACTAAGACTAGTTTCTTTATGAAAGGGGACACTAACTTCAACCCTTAAGGCTCCTTCCTGTTCCAAAGCTGTCTGATTCTTGGATGGGAGCTCTCTTGATATCATCTTTTGGGTCTGAGACCAAGCAAGCTCTTAGCTCCCTTCCTCCCCTGCCATCTTAAGCCAGAGATGGCCTAAAGTCTGTACTATGAGCAATGAAATAGTCACCTTAGACATAACCAGTCAGACCCTGGGTGCCATCACAACATGCAACCATCTGACAGAACTGTCTATGACAAGGGGTCACTTCTCCATCTGCCCATCCAGGAAGGCAAGCCCTGGTCATATTTGGCTGCTGAGCACATGAAATGAGGCTGGTGTCACCATCAAAGGAGCTATCTGGACTGTTTAAATATCAGTAGCCATATGGGACAAATGAATACCTTTAGGGGCAGAACATTTTTGAAAATATACATTCCCTGAAATACACACCTCTTGGATGCCACAATTTTGACTAAAATATGGCAATTGAAAGCATTACCCATAAGCCCATGTCATGTTTTCCTATTTGCTCCAAACTTCTTACGGGCCGTCAGTTCCTCAAGGATGAGGTCCAGTTCCCTACTCATTAGTAACAGAATGCCTCACACCTGTCTAAGCCAGCACATGGGATAAGTTCCGGAAATGAATTCACTGGGGGAAGACATTTTTCTCAGTGTTGACTCTGCCACGAGAAACCATCACATATCCCCAACTCTAGCTACTCAACCAAATGTGTGCTCATCAGTTGGGGATCCCAAGTAAAGACAGCATTTGGTACCATGTCTGTATCTGTCAGTGTTCTCTAGAGGAACAGAATGCATAGCATGACTATATATATGAAAAGTTCAGCATAGAAATAAGAATAGCAGAGATGGAGAGATGGCATGGTGGTTAAGAGAACTCGCTGTCCTTGTAAAGGACCCAGGTTCGGTTCCCAGCACCCACATTAGGCCACTCACAATCACCTATAACATCATCTCCAGGGAATCTGACACTTTTTGGCCTCTGAGGGCACCTGAAATTATGTGCACATACCCGCATATGGACATAAGCTAAGCATACATACAATTAAAAAGAAAATAAATATTTTTTAAAATAAATAAAGTGGTGGCAGGATTCTAGAATCTAGCTCTCTCTATATAAACAGTTTGCTGCCACACCCCTGAAAAGCCAGTTGACTTCTCTCTTCTGGAAACAGAAATAGGAGGATCTGCGTTAAGCATCTTCCAACAACCAACACGTTGATAGTTTGGACCAGATGGATCTATCCCTGGGGGCTCCTCTGTATAATATAACACATTGAGCAGGATCCTTGGCCTCTTCCTTCTAGATCCCTCCATTCCCTTTACAATAAGCAAAACTATCTCTAGACATCACCAAATGTCTCCTTGGAGGCAAAAATCACACCCTGCCACACCCACTGAAAGCCAATGACATCACTTACTCAAAGTTCCTTCCACCACTGATAATCAAACATCAAACTTGGGTCAATAATTCCTAAGCACCTGACTTCTCTGGCATGTCATAAATGAACACAGAATTATAAGAATATGCCTAGGTTCTCATGGATGTCACTCTGGTCTAATTATCAACTTAATGTTTGGTTCATTGGGCCGTTAAAATGCTGATTTGAAATTCAATCTCCTATTTTTAAAAAATGGTCACCCTGTGACTTTTATCTGTTCTGGGGCTGATTTTATTTAAACGGATCATATAATTTCACCCACTCTGTGTCTGCAAATACCGCTTCATAGCTGAATGTCAGCATGCCTGCTAATGACCCTAACAATTCTAGTTCATGTCTACAGAACCCACGCAGCCAGAAGCAGGCGGGCTTTGTCTTTGTTCATCTTCTGCTCTTTCCCTGAGTAAGACTTTTGATTAGTGCTCATTATTATACACAAATAGCCAGGCCGGGGTCCTTCATGTGTTCTGTTCACTTCATCCTAACTTATTAATGTAGCTTCTAGAAGCTTCAGAGAGGCATACACTTATTCTCTGGAATGACTCGTTGTGAAAGGAAATGCATGTGTCATTGCCAAATATTGAGAAGTGTGTATTCTTAGAACCCGAATCACTCTTACTTGACCGGTGCATCCCTCTTTGTTGGTGGCAGGATTGGACTCTTACATGAGAGTTGTGGTGGTGGTTTGGTAGGCCTTTAAAGCTATTTCATTCCGTGAAACACAGGCTGGCCTCTGGAGTGGACAGGTCCCATTGAGAAAGAATCATTTTCTGTTAGACCCAGGTACTCCCTCCTTGGGTTCCAAGCACTGACTGGATCTCAGTCACTAGCCCATCAGTTCTTCCAACCAAGCCAGATCAATACTATCATCACTGCCACTTTACTAACAATAAAAGGGGGCTTCTTGGATCCACATAGCCAGGGATTGGATCCTGCCCTGTAGATTTCTGGCCTCTGCATCCTTCTCTGTTTCCTAACTTTCCTCTAGATTTAGAGCAACATACAAACCACTTACTTTTTTTTCTAGTTAAAGGAAGCATTCCTTAGCATCTACCTAAAAGGTGGCTCAGCACAGATCCTATTAAAGCAAGTTAAGGGCTAGAGAGATGGCTCAGCAGCTAAGAACATGCATTGCCCTTTCAGAGGACCAGAGTTCGGTTCCTAGCATTCATCATGGATGCTCACAACTGCTTGAAACTCCAGCTCCAGATGGTTCAACACCTCTGCCCCTGTCTGGTACCTATACTCATGTGTATAATACACACACACACAGAGTGGGGAGGGACATACAATTAAATTTTTTAATAGCAATAAGAGCAAGTTGAGGTTTTTTAACTAGTATTTCTTATACATGGGAGGTGATGGGAAACTAACCACCTCCTGGGTGTTGCTGTGGGCACACTGAATCTGTAGGTTTCCTGGAGTTTGCTGTTAGTAGCTTTCAGAGCATGATTTCCTTCCTTTCAACATAGCTTTGTTTTAGTTGTGAGAGAACACACTGGTGGGAGCCTGGTGATTATCGCATTTTTAAATTTCATTAGGCACATTGTAATTTAGAAATGAGATTTTTTTAAGAGAAAAACATTCTCTCATAGCACAACTCTGAATCAATCAACATTCTTGATGGGAACTGCAATTGTTTTGAGATAAGCTTATTTATCATGCTGTATTCTTTGGAAGGAATAGATGCAGATGAAACTGATACCTGTGATGTGGGCCCTCCTATGCCTGTTTCCTCACAAACACGAGGTTAAAAAGGGCAAACAATCTCCTCCAGCAACTTTCCTCAGGAACATCATAATCTATTTGAGTTTGAAAGATGTCTGAAGTCTGGTGCTGGCTTAAGTATGTAGAGCATTGGACTCAGTCCAGGACTCAATCTATGGTAACTGCAAGGCTGAGGCCAACCCTGACTTCCTTCCGTGTGTAATGTAATGCCACTCACACCTATTCTGCTTGGGTCCGAAAAGAGCCACGGGCTTGGATGTGTACGTTGTACATCCTGTGTGAAACATGCAGGGTCCTGCATCCCCCTTCACCACACAACTGTCCGGGACCCAAGCCCTGTCTGTGCAATCAGAGGCATACCTATCAGACGATGTGTGTCAACTTTAATTCTACAAATGTGGTCACTCCAGGCAATGGCTCATTAAAATAAATACAAACCTCTGAATCCATACAGCCATGGTCTTTTGTTTGTTTGATTTCACAATTTGCATTAAAACAAGGGTTTTTTTTCTTCTAGAATAAATAGTGTCATTAACAGCAGACTTTGTCTCCTCTGAGCAGCTGTTACAGTAGGTATAAACACATGAATTGTAATGCTGACCATTTAACAAATACCTTATTTGAGTATATTATTGGTTAGTATAAAGAAATAAATCACATACATTTTCTTCCCCACCAGCATTGGGATGTTCACATCCATTTCTCAGCACAATGGTGTGTTTAAATGCATTGTTCCATTGACTAAATCTTGATCCTATTGTCCAGTGCTTGGGATAGAAATAAATGGGCATAGGCTGGAAGCCATTCTGCATGTGGCTGGCTTTGTATTGAGTGAAATCTGAGGCTCAGCAGTCAGCTAGTACTGGAGGACTCTGTTTCTATGTTCAAAGTACATGTTTTCTGCAATGAGCCACAAGCAGACCAGGGAGTTTGTTGAGAGCATCCCATGCCCATTGTCACATCTACATTCACTGAGCCATGTAGCAGGGCCCAACAGTTGCCCTGGGTGATATTGGCCCAAACACCCAGTGACTCCATGATGATCCTACTACCTTGGTCAGTACCAAAAGCCCCATCAACTCTAAAGCTCCTCCAGCCACATCTAGGGCCATGATACTTGATACTTTTGCATTTCTTCAATCCAAAATCGCCCCTTAGTCACGCCATAGTTCAAAGGCACTTGAGCCAGAATCTTAGACCTGCTGACTATATAAACTCAAAATGGGGAAAATTGAGAAAGAGTGTTAGAAGAGCAGAGGTGAGGCTGAGTGGAAGCTTGTAATTTTGTGAGTCAGAATTGCTACACCTGGCATGTCCAGAAGTCTTTGAATAGCTGAAATGCTAGACAAAGTGTGTGTGCCCATGTGAGCATATGTGTGCATGTGCATGCGGGTGTGTATTTATCTGTGAATGTCCATGTGGTGTGTGTAAGTATGTATATTTGTGCATATGGTATACGTGCTCCTGTGTGTGCACACATATATATGTGTGTGAATGTTCATAGGGTGTATGTGTTTATGTGTATGTATGCATATGTATGTGTGAATGCTAATACAGTATGTGTGTATATGTGTTTGTGCCTATGATATCCGTGTTTTGTGGTGTGGGTATGCATACGTGTATGCAGTATGTATTTTGGAGAGAGAAGGCTACAATTCCTGTGGACTCGCCATGGAGATATTGACTTCAGAAAGGTGGGAACAAATCTTCACCTGTGATGTGATTAGAAGCAGGGAGCCCCCAAGGCAGTGCCCATCTCCTAATTACCTGAACCCTGGCTGAGCCACCTCTGAGCATCCTCTAACCACATCACAGGGTTGGTGTTGGGTTTCAGGAGAATATATGCCAAGTGTACATTACCTGGTACCTAGTAACCACTCAGGAAGTTATCCCTTTGACCTTGCTAACAACATAAGATGTCTCTACACCCAACAAGAGCAATTATGTGTGATTTTTTTTCCAGAAAGGAAGTGATGACCCACTCTCCTCCCAGCCCATGTCCTATCTGGATACTTTGCAAAAGAATGGCAGAGCCTGCTTGACGCTGAAGGCTCTGGTCTCCCATTCACAGACTGTAGACTGTCACGGTTTGAAGGGAACCTGATGCTATTTTAATGCTAGGTTTAAACCGCTGCCTCCTCTGTCTTGTCTTCCCTCTGCATGGGCTTGCTGAGTTCGGCTGGGATGTAGCTCAGCTATGAAACCCCTCTGGGATGATTCTGTGAGGTTCCCAGCTGGCCGTGCCCATTTGCTTTATGATCTCCATGCGTTCAGTGAAGGTAATGCTGCTGATGAGAGCTACATGTTGTATTCCAGAGTCCGAGGGCACTGGAAAGCCGCCATTGGTCTGTCATGGGTGATCAAAGAATTGTGTTTAAGAATTCACACTCGGAACTCTAATTGCAAATGGCTAACATTTGGGTGAGCTCTTCAGGGCTTATAGAGCACTTCGGTTCTGTATTTCCATTTAATCCTCACTTAGGACTCAGAGAGGCAGTGGCCCTAATGGGAATGAGCCAAAACCGATTTCAGAGAGTGTTAAATACACAAAATTATCAAGTAAAATGAGATGGATTTCCTTTAGTCCCAGGGGGAAATTGTCTCTTTACTTTGAGATCTCCCTTCATATAACATGAAATCATTTGCACATCTGCTTCAGTGTGCCCCCTGGTTCTGGTCGTTCAGCGTAGCTGGTCAATTGTGTCTGCTTCCTCCTGATTTGAGATGAGAAGAGATCACTGACCCACAATATCCAAGTGATTAGAATTAGGCTGCATTTCTCTGATAATCTCCCTCCTGTGAGATAATAAACATAGCCTTTATCTTAACTGAGCAGCAAAGAGATTTTAAGGAAACGTTTCATCTTATTTGTATTTCAGCCTTAGAGTATGAGAGAAGAGAGATGGTGGAATTTCCCATCTTTTAGGTGGGGAGTGCTTTCTTTTGAGATAAACACAGAAAGTTTTAAGTGTCTTTGATATTAGTCAGAGTTAGCAGCTTTGGGCTATTGTCTGAAGAGCTCTTGGCTTCTGGGTTGCAGACCTGTGTCCTCTAGATAAAGTTTCTAACCCAGAAAATATTTATCTTCTTGCTATGACCTTCCATGCACAAGACACGAGCCATGGATTTGTTTCCTAGGAACTAGTGAGTGAGGAAGATCTATAATTAAATCTGTGAGTTATATGCTACACATGGGAATTGGCTACACACCAAGTCCTTTAGAAAACCCAGGAATATTACTCTAGCTGCAATGGTGGAATTAAGCCTGACTTTCCTTCAGCTACTTAGAGTGGCATTTCTTAGGACCTTCATATGGGAAAGTCCTTGTGCTTCCTTCAAAAGCCTATGTGTGTCTAGGTTGGTTTCTATTTCATTCTGGCCTCAGAGACTCCTCAAGAGGCTAGCAGCTGCCTGTGTGTCCAGGCGAGCACCTTGTATGGAAGGCTTGGAGCTGTCAGAAGCAGTCTGGTCTTCAAGGCTCCACATGTCAGGACAGAGAAGAATGCTAGCCTGTGGTTGTCCAGAGTTTAATGAGGCTCAGAATATGTGTTCATATGAAATCTTACTCAAGACCCAATAGATAAAGCAAATAAAGACGAATTGCTTTTGAGTGGAAGGAAAAAGTATGGAGGCAGAGCCCAACCCTGTGGGGGCTTTTCAGCCACTTCCCCAGTCCTGCAAACCAGAGGCAAGGCATCCTAAGTTGCCCCACCCCTTGGCGTGGACATCAACATCCCTGTCAAGGCATTAATGACAGAGATAGACCCCAGACCCAAAGGGCCACTTGCCTGGATCCTTCATCAGACTCCCTGTAGCCTCTAGAGGCAAACACTAGTGAGAAAAGGGAACAGGTCAGAAAAATAAATTGCAGAGTTGTTTCCAAACCTGGCTGGAATATTTTTCACAGTAAATTCCTGTGTCTGGAGGCTCGTGTGAGCCAAGCGCTCACCACAGCGCTTCTATTTCTCATCTGTTGACTCCAGTAATAAGACTTTTACTTTAACTCTAAGAAATAAAACCTGCTGACTTCTGTTCTTGCCATGGGCTGGTGCCTCTGCAGCATCCCTCAATCAAGGGAAGGACCCTGTCAGAAGAGAGGCAGACTCCCACGATTACTACAGGAAGCCAGCACTCAGATATCATGGCTTCTTGTAATGGTGAGGAGAGAAGTTGGTGAGTAGTGATGTCAATAAGACTGACATACATGTTGTTATGTAAGTATTAGCAGACACAGGGTATCTGAGCACTCTGTGTGTGTGTGTATGTGTATGAATGTGTGAGTATGTGTGCATATGTGTGTATGCGTTTGCCTGTGTGTGTGCGTGTCCTGGTTTCCTTTCTGTTGCTGTGATAAAACACCCAACATGAAACAATTAGAGGGGTAAAGAAAGTTATTTGGCTTACACTTCCAGGTCACGGTCCAAATTAAGGGAAGTCAGGGCAGGAACTCAAGCAGGAGCTTGAAGCAGAAACCATGGAGGAAAACTGCTTTCTGGCTTCTCTGGGTGACTCCTGAACATGTGCAGCTAACTCCTTTATATAGCCCAGAACCACCTGCCCAAGGAATGATGTTGCCCACGGTGGGCTGGGCACTCCTGTATCAACTAACAATGAAGACAGACTCCCAGAGAGAAATTCACAGATCCACCTCTCAAAGCCAATTACTCTTTCTCATTTCAAGTGATTCTAGATTATGTCAATTTGACAGTTAATGCTAACTAGATAAGTGTGTGTGTTTAACAATCCCTATAGGGAGTGTGTGTGTGTGTGTGTGTGTGTGTGTGTGTGTGTGTGTATGTATATATGCATATACATATACTTAACTTTCTTTGTGTAGAGAGCATATATATGCATATATATACATACACATACAAATACACACACACACACTCCCTATTGGGATTATATATATATATAAAAACCATCCCTATGTCTATCTGTCTCTATGATCCTTCTAGCAGGCTTATGAGGTACATACTGTTATTATCCCATTTTACAGATAATGGTAGCAAGGCCTGAAATATTGACGATTTCAAAGCTGGTGGTAACAACTGAGGTTTGAATCTAGCCAACCTAGCCAACTAAAGCAAAATTAGTCCTCTCC
>CABHPQ010167486.1:0-14041 GCA_902168405.1 Peromyscus aztecus
GGACGCGCCAGGAGCGGCTCGAGCCTCCGCGGATCCGCGAGCAGGTGAAGCGACCCGGGCGCTGCGGCCGCGACGGGGTGGGGTGGTGGGGTGGGCTCGCGGGGGAGCCCGCGGGGGAGCGGAGCTAGGTAACCCCAAGACGGTGTGCGCCGGAGAAAGTTCAGTGACGATCGGGTGCGGGAATCCTAGTCCAAGCGCAGGGGTGAGTGAGGGCACCCAAGCGGGTCCCCACGTTAGGTGGCGCAAACTCCTCTTCCATCTGGCGGGAGGTAAGCGGGGCACAGTGAAGGAGAGGGTTGGGCCGAGAGGGACGGAGGCAGCGGGATTACCAGAGGCGCACTGCTTGGGACGCCTAAAACCGGCCAAGAGCCCTTACCCAAGTGTGTTGGCTGGTCTCTATACCTTAAATCAGTTACTGTCTTAAAGGCCAGCTTCATCATCTCTTGCTAACCCCCAGCCCACTAAGTGGCGCGAGAAAGAGTAGGCATAAAAAGCAGGGGCATCTTTGGGTTGTTAATGGCATCTGCCAGAGAGAGGAGGGATGTTCCAGTAGGGAAAGTATTTCCCCCTGAAGTCTCCCCGCGCGGTGAAACACATGAGTGAACTGGGTGGTGGGGGAAGGATCCAGGACCGCGGACAGAAGTTTGCCAGAAGCCCTCAGCTGCCTTCCTCTGTGCATAGTTCTTGATAAGGAACACCTGAGTCACACCAGGTCTGGCATGTGCTGGTGGCAGACACTGGAAACACCCAGACACCCGGGCATCCCAGAGTTTGGGCATTGTCGGAGGCCTGAGCTGGGTCTTGACCCTTCCTTGTGTTTTGCTTGACAAGTCATGATGAAGCTCCCAGATAGGTAAGTGGTTGCTGAGCGGCCAAAGAAAGTGAGCTTCTCAAGGAGACACTCCCCTGGATCTTCAGGACACCCCCTGGGGAGGGGGTGCACTGCCACACTCCTCTCTGCTCCTCCTGGCTTGGGCTTTAGGTCCTCACTATTTCTACTGGGTCAGCCTTTTCTGGCCTGTGACTTCTGGGTGGGAGCCAGGTAGGTACAGGCTGGCAGGTGCGGTGTGGGAGGGCCTCTTGTGAAGGCGGAATAAAATATCTCAGAGCACACCCCTGGCTGTGGGTGGTGGTTCTGGCTTACGTGAATTTCTTCTTCCATTAGGATGGGCCAGGAATTGCTGCTACTATAAAAGCCACCCCGTGGTGTGAGCTTGTGTGGCGTGTTACGGGGTAGGAGGAGTTGGTGGGGTGGTGGTAGGTGTTGGGAGAAGAATCAGAACCATGTGAAGTGTATAAATGCACCCCCTTGACATAGTTAATAAGTGCCTGGAAAAATATTGAGTCACACTTTCAATCTATCATTGAAATTGATTTTGGATGCATTCATGGCAGTTTACTATTTAAGGAAACGTAGGATAATTCCTCTATTCATTTCAATCATTTTGGTGCACCTGTGGTTTGCTGAGCCTAGAGTTTCCAGGGGACATGTGGAGGGGAGAGAGAGCTCTGTCCCTGCTGGGAATCATTTCAGTGTAGCAGGAGAGACACCTCTCCACAGTGATGGACGGTGGTGACGCAAGCTAGTGCCCTTCTGGTCTACAGTGAGTTCCCTATGTTTAGTGGGTGACGGGTTGGAGGGATAATTAAACGAATAATTCAAGTGTGTTCCAAATGAAACATCTTGGGGGTGTGGAGGAGAAAAAGGCCCCTTTTCACGGTGGAGCTCTGAAAGCTTTATGAAGGACCCCCTAGGCGAGGAGGTGTGTGCCGAAAGGTCAATCCCATCTTCAGATTCATCCATGGCAGAAGAGGCTGAGCTCTGACCCACAGGATTCTAATTTTCCAGACAGCTGGGAAATGTTTGGATTTCTGAGCAGGGTTTATTGTGATCAGGTGTGTGCTTTTGGGCAATCTCTTGCAGAAAGACTTGAGATGGGGAGAGAGGAGAGGCGGCAAGTCTGAAGGAAAGATTCTCGCAGTGTGATGGTGGGGGAGGCGGTGAGGTCCTGAGCTGGTGGATGGAAGCTTGTGAGGAAGCAAAGAGTCATCAGCTGTGGGGTTGAAGTGTGGGCACGGGTGGGATCTAGCAAGCAGAAACAGAAGCCACCTGCGGGCTCTAAGCACACGTAGGTGAGCTCAATTAGGGAGTTTGGGTTTTTACCATTCAACAAAACAGCAATCTTCTAGACTTTGTGTACATGTATATGTGTGTGTAGGCGTGTGTGGGTGAGTGTCTGTGAGTGTGTGACATGGTTCGTGTGTGGAATTAAGAAGGCAGTTTTGTGGAGACCGTTCTCTCCTTTCACTGTGGGTTCCAGGGTCTAAACTCAGGTGGAAGTACCTTTTCCAACTGAACCACCCGGTCAGCCCCCAGCCTTCTTTTTCTCACTGTTTGTTGTAAAACTTGTCAAGGCTCTGGGGACCTATGAGGCAAACAGTTCAAAACTTAACTGTCTGCCTAGATGTCTCTCTTGCCACATTACCCAGCACATACGACACACACACACACACACACACACACACACACACACACACACACACCAGACAGAAAGACACACCTATGAGTCAAGGAATAGTGGTTCCTTAACTGCTATTGTCTCTGCCTTGCAAAACCGTTTTCCCTGGTGGTGGATTCTGGAATATCCTTTCTTCTCTGGCGGTCCTGACAAAGCTCTTCTTCATCAAGATCCAGTTACTGGGCCTCCTCTGTGACTGCCACCATTCTCCCAGGAGACCTCAGGGTGCTTTCTTCGTTGTCCACCCTCTGCAGAGCCTGAGGGTCTGCTCACCAGGCTGTCCTGTTTCTCTAGGACAATGGTTCTCAACCTGTGGGTTGCAACTCCCACAGGGGTCGGATATCAGATATCCTGCGTATCAGACATTTGCATTACAATTCATAAGAGTAGCAAAATTGCAGTTATGAAGTAGCAATGAAATAACTTTATAGTTGGGGGGGTCACCACAGCATGATGAAATATATTAAAAGCTCCCGGCATTAGGAAGGTTTCGAACCCCTGCTCTAGGACCTTACTATATACTTAGGCACACATGAGACCTGGAAAAGTGGCATCAGGCTAGACCAAAAGTCAAGGGGGAACTGCCCCAGGCTGATTACACTCTGGGGTCTCTAAATCCCTGACAGGAAGCTCCTAGTGGGTTGGCAAAGGAACAAGACTATAGATGCTCCCTTGACCTAGATCACATATGAACCTACGAAACATACCTTGGTGGAGGAGGCTTCCTCATCTAAAGGTAGCTCCAGGCCACAAGGAGAAAAACTATCCCAAAGAGGAGGAGCCCACCAAAGGTCACAGCCAAACCCAAGGAGAGGCTGAACCTCTGGGAAACTTTCTTCTGTCTTCAGGAATGTCCCCAGAGTGCCAAGTAGGAGGCTGAGCACAGCATGTGCTTGACATAGGAAGAGCTAGGTAGGACCTAAGGGGGTGGAGGGGGAGGGGAGAGGCAGTGAAGCTGATGCCCAGAAGGATGAAAAGGAATGACCACTGACAGAGACTGAGAACAGGCCCACCAAGTGCCAGCCGCCAAGTGCCAAACACTGTGCAGTGTTTGGAGAAGGTAGTGGGACTTGAAGGGAGGTGTGTTCAGGAGCAAGTCCCAGTTTCCCCTCCCCAGGCCTGTTTGTAAGCCGCAGAAAAGTGGGAGAAAATGAAGAGTCCAAAAACGGGATGTTTGAGAGGGATGAGGTTAGAGACGATCAAGAACAGGTACAGGGAAAGAAAAAGGCTGCCATCAGCCCTCCTTTGAGAAGGAAGGCAGAGGTTGGGAGAGCCCGGGAGAGAGGAGGCTACAGGGCCACAGCTTCACAGCCAGGGGGATCATGGACTCAAGTCTTCTTGGTAATCCAGGAGCCGTCTGCTGAGAGCTGGTATGACACCTACTTAGGCCGGGGCCTTGGAAGGAAGAGGCTGCCGTGCCTCTGCTAGTCCTGGGAGGTGAACCCAGTTCTTTCTGAGATAGGTAAAGGGGAGAAGAAGGATTCCTGAACTTGGCTGGAATTTAGGCAATGCAGAGAACTTCTTGATGGCCAGGTCATTGGAATTTCAGAGTAGCTACTTCACAGCTGTTTTTCAGAAGTATACAAAGAGGCGCTGAGGTGAGCAAGTGTCCAGATGACTGCCTCTGGTATGCAGTGGATCCTTTGGAAGAGCTCGATGAGAACAGAATACATCTCTCACCAAAGTCCTTCCCATTCCCACTGAATGGAGTTGGGGAATGTGAGAGAATGCTCAACCAGGCAGGCTCTCCTTCAGTGTTGGAGGAAGAGCTTTGGGCTGTTCTGCTCTACTTGTGCTGGTCTCACCTCAAGGAATCCTTGGGTTTTATCTGTTGGCTTACAGCAGTGGCTCAACCTTCTGATGTCCCTCTTAAGCAAAGGTCCAGTGTCTGGGCTCATCAGGACGATCTGCCCCTATCCCCTGTGATCTGGAGAGGGACCATACATCATCGTTCCCTGTTCCTGCCTTTGAGAAAGCCGAGGCCCAGGAAAGGAAGAGTAGTGACCCCATCCCCCAGCTGGAACTAGAATTGCAACATACCCTTGCTTTATCAGAGAACTCTTGTCAAGTTCAAAGCGATTGAGCCTGCTGAAGTAGGTGAAGAAGTAAGCATCATACCACCTTGGTTTTATTAATGAGCCTTTGTTTGCACACAGAAAGATGAAATAAATATTCTTAGTTATTAGTGAAGAAGGGGAGAAATAGGGCACTTAACTTTCTTTACTAAATACTGAATAGATGTATGCCGACCTAAATTAACTTGGGTAGAAATGTGAAGAGTGCTTCTTAAGGAAATAGAAGTCTAGAATTTTTTCTCTGATTCTTCAATTTCCATGTGGATCGTTCATGCCTGGATCACGTGGTCCTTTGGGCTTATGCGTTGGTTGCATGTAAAAAGATCAATGTGACCTTTAAAACTTGAAAAGCCTTCATATTGGCAAAATGGGGGGTGTGGAGTTTGATCTGGGTAGATAGACATTTGAAGCCGGGCAGGTCATGTGATTCAGTCTGACTGTGAATTGAAGGGTTCTATATACTGTTGACAAAGTTGTTTGACAGAACACCATGTGTATCCTAGCCTGACCCTACTCAATGGTTGCAGAGGCCCCTTGTGCTGTGAATAGGCCAAGGAACTAGCTTGCTAAGGTGCAGGTGTGCGGACAAGACACATTTGTCTGCTCAGTCTCTGTCTCACTGGGAAGAGGCCAACCTGGGGGCCATTGCTCTCACAGACATCAGATGACAACCTCTCCACCTGACTCGGCCCCTGTCACATCTGCTACTGGATGTCCCATGCTTTTACTACCTACTGAATACAGTATGAGTGAGTGACTGGTTAGAAACTTACAAAGAATTAAATAAAAAAAAAACCTTAAGATTCTTAACTTTCTGTCACAGTCTAGTGAAACCAGACAGCAGTGAACATCTGGCCCATGAAATCTTCCTCAGGTTATTTGTTTTTAGGTGATTTTCTTTTCCTGTTACTCAAAGGTACTCTTAAAACATGGAGGTTTGGGGAAGCAGGGATGGGGAGCTGCCGTGTACAATGTGGATTTATTCTGCACATAGGGTCATTTTAAGTTTTGGATAAAATAATAGGAAGAAAGTGGAAAGATTTCTCAGAAGCAGCTGGAAATGACTAGGTTCCTCCAGGAGGATAAAAAGGAATCGGAAACTCGGCAAATCCTTGAGCAGGATAATCTATTCCCTTGCCTTCAGGTTGAAGTAAATTGAGGCCTTCCCAGATAGCATCTGTACTGGTTTAACAGCTTTCTGGGCAGAGGCCTCCGTGCCCTGTTTGTCCTTTGCAGAACGATGCCTCAGACAGGGTCCTCTGAGGTGTTTTGCAGGAGTGGAAATGGATGTGAGCAGATTCGTTCCTGGGCTCATTCTTATCAGCACTCGGGCACCTCTAGTACTTGACTTTGGAAGAACTAATTTCACTGTTTCCTCAACCGACCCATCCAAACTACAACACGCGGCCCCTGTTGTTCTGACCTCAGAAGAGTGACCATCCTGCTTTGCTAAAAATAAAGATGGTATTCAGATCATGCCAAAGGGGATTCCTGCCGTGAGCGGGGGCACAGTCGGTACTGTGTAAATCCGAAGTCAGTTCCTGGCTGGCACCTGCCCGATAAGCCAGTGGGAGCTGAGCAGGGAGGAGCGTGGGCAAGAGGGCAATTTTGGATGCTGGTGTTCTCAGTAGGGGAAGGAAGTCAGGGAGCTGGGCTTCTTTGCAGGGGTGGGTTCTGGGCGCCAGGAGGAAGCTGGTGGGAGGGGACAGGGAGCCTGGGAGCTTTGACTTCCTGGGGGCCTGCCTGGCTACAGTTGCCCCAGGAGATGTAGGAATTCCCCAGCAGGAAGACAGAATAAACGCCGACTCTCAACTCTTCACCAAAGGCCAGCCTGGCTCATCCAGTTTAAACATGCTGGGTTATTACTGTAATTCTGATATTCTATACCGTGCCCTTCCTGGACACGGTTACAAGTGCCTTTTGAGTTAGCTGTAATATCTTGGACTGACATAAAACATGTTTGAACACCCAATAATGCTTGACCACCTCGAAGAGTTCCAGTGCTGTGGCCACCAGAAGCGTCTTCACAACCTGATCCCTCTGTAGAGTGAGCGGTAGGTGGCTTATCATATGACTCAGGTTTGCAGCTAGGTGAACACAGGCAATCTCAAACTCTTCCCAAGGGTTCCAGCATTGCTCTTTCTGCACCCAAGAAGCTGAAAAATGGAGCCAAGGTGAATGAAACAAGATGGCAATAAACTTGGTGTGTGTTGGCCAATAGACACTTATAAAATGTCTGATTTCAGCTGCGTTTCAGTCCATTCCCAACACCCTGTCCCCTGCCCGCTTTGGCACAGTGTATTTTATAGAGATTTGGGTAAAACTAGATTGTGCTGTATGGGTCTCCTGGTGAGGAAATTAACTTTCAGTGCTAAAGCAGCCATGCAGATATTATTACAAATCACCCAGCATACCAAATGGGCATGGCTTCCTCCCACAGTTGCCCGGACCCAGTCTCCACTCCTTCGCTGCCCTGGTCATTGTCGTTCCCAATATCATTAGGCTAAAAGAAGAGACAGCTGTGCCCAGAAAATGTGCTCTGAGTGTCCTCATCCGCATGGGTTCTCATGAGAGCAGGCCGTGAGACGGCGTGAAGAGAGGAACGTACCGGAAAGGATTGCATTCACCCTCTCTCTGGACCTGGTGCTCATCTTGGAAACCCTGAGCAGATGTAAAGCTGATTGATTGCTTGATTGGTGACTGCCGTGGGGCAGCAGTCAGCCATGTTGGACACCAGGGAGATACGCCTGGTACCTGAAACACTCGTCTGCCATCTGGTCCCTCACCTGCCCTATCTTAAGCATGACATATCTTAAGATGAGCTGTCATTCCCCCTTGCTCTTCTGGATCCGGCACAATGCTGAGTGCATGGTAAAAATTAAGATGCTTCTAACGTTCACTATTTGGCAAGCACTATCTAGACTTTCTACATTTCAAACTCATTCAATTCATAATAATCCAGTGAGGTGTATCCTTTTGTTGCTCTTAGGGCTGCCAAAACAAATTAACACAAGTGTGGTGGCTTAAAACAACAGAGATGCATTCTCTCGTGGTTCTGGAAGTCAGAAGTCTGAGATCGAGCTCCTTGGCAGGGCCGTGTTCCCTCCAAAGGCTTCAGGGGGAAAAAAAATGCCTCACCTTTTCCAGCTTCTGGTAACTGTTGACATTCCTTAAGACTGTGTCACCCATTCTCTGCCACTGTCCTCACATGGCAACCTGTGTGTGTGTGTGTGTGTGTGTGTGTGTCCTCTCATGATTGCACAATTCCACTTTGTGTCTTTTCTAAGAACATTGGAGATTAAATTTGGTGACAACCAGATTGTGTTAGGATTCTTTAGAGAAACAGAACTGATAGAATGAAAATATATTAAAAGGGTGTTTATTCGACTTATACAACACCACAGCCTAGTAGTCCAACAATGACTTCTTCACGTTGAAGAGGTTGAGAACTAGTGAGAACCAGTGGCTACTCAGCCTGTAAAGTGGGCTTTCTCAGCAGTCCCAACCTGGTGTGGACAGTCTGGAGGATTCTTGGAGAGCCATTGGCCTTTAGTCCACGCTGGAAACCTGAAAGGGTTGGATCAGATATCAGCAAAGGAATCTTAGCATGGACTTCTCTATGAGTCTCACACTCACGCTCAGCACCTGCATCTCCATATGGGTGAGTTTCAGATATTACAAATCAAACCCAAGAGGGTATTTCTTCTTCCAGGGAGTTCTCTCCTCCTTCTATAGTGATGCAACCATCTGCCAACAGTTCAGTCTCGGGAGTCTAGAAGCTACTCTTGACCTTCTTGTCCTTTAAGCAACCCTACATCCAAACCATAAGGCAGCTTTTCCTCTAGTGTCTACCTCCAGAGAAACCACACAAAGCCACTGCTGCTTAGCTCCTGGGTTCCCATTGTATTTGTCCAACTGGGATATGTTCTTGAACCCTTGTCCTTTCTCCTTGGAGCACACAGAGGGCTTGTTTGATTTGAAGAGTTTGGTTTTTTTTTTCTAGTGTAATTTTAGATGTACAGCTAAAATAAGAGGAAAGTACAGGTTTCCTCATGCGTGCATGATATTCCCATTCTCAACATCCTCCACTAGAATGTTGTATTTGTTACGTTGAACTAAGAAACATTGTTATCACCTATAGTCTATCTTCTCCATTAGTGTTCTCTTGGTATCATCATTTGGCAAATGTGTAAAGACGTGAATCCACCATTATAGTAGCATAGGAATGTATTATCACTGCCCTGAAAATCCCATGTTCCTCCTCTTCATCCTTTCTCCCTCTAACCTACTCAGATATTTTAAGCTTTTTAAATTTATATTTTTTTATTTTATTAATTTTTTTGATACAAGTTCCTACTATATAGCTCTGACTGGACTGAAATCACTTTGTAGACCAGGCTGGCCTCTTGCTCCTAGAGATCCACCTACCTCTGCCTCCCAAGTGCTAACATTAAAGGTGTACCCCACTACCATGTCTGGCTCCCTTTGGGTCATTAAAAAGCACAGTTCAAGATCTAAAGAGGTAGTTCAGCAGTTAAGAACACTTGCTTCTCTTCCAAAGGACCTGGGTTCAGTTCTTAGCACCCACATGGCAGCTCACAACCATCTGTAACTCCAGTTCCTGGTGATCGATGCCGTCTTCTGGCCTCTCATGGTGCCAGTCATGCACATGGTACACAGACATACATGCAGACAAAACACTCATATACATAAAATACTAAAATTTAAAAAGATAGTTTTTAAAACACAGTTCAAATCATGTCACTTCCTAGCTTAAGACTCAGGATTACTCACTGTGGTTTCTACCTTTTGTGTGTCCTTTGGGCAGACCCATATCTCCTGTGACTGTTACCACCCATTGTCCCCCCTCCCTCTGTGCCTAACGCACTGTCCTTTCAGTTCTGGAACCTACCACACCCCATCACACATTGGAGCTCTTCCCATCATGCACTGGGGCCCTTCCCTTTGCCTAAGCTTTTACCCTAAGATCATCACAAGCTGTCCTATAAAATGGAACCTCCTGGGGTTCCAGACCATGATTCCTGTTTGAAATATAGCCTTGATTTATTTGCTTATTTTCAATATTACCTCTTAGAATACAAATGTCATTAAAGCAAAGACCTTGCTTTGTTTCTGTATCTTAAGTACTCATAACAGGCCTGCCATAGAGTAGTTCACGCTAGTTGGAGCTGGGTTTCCACCCCTAGCACATTGTCAACTGTTGAACACACTGAACACCTCACTATTCTCAGTGATCCCTATTTCTCAGATCAGGGACACAGTCTCAGAAAGGTTAAATCATATACCCTCTTCATTTGAATCTTCATCTCTTTGTCTCCTAAGCCAGATTCTACATGGAGTCTCTGAGAAGCAGGAGTGGCCCAGGATCCTGGCAGTCCCTACAGACTTCTGGGCTTTCTACAAGTTCATTTCCTGCTCACAGATGGCTAATACATAGGGAAGAAATCTCAGTCTCAGATTCTCAATTTCTCTGAGAAGTTGGCCTAGGACTTCAGCCTGAGAAGCCAAGAAGCTAATTTTGCTTTCTCTTCCCTTTGGGCTCAAGACTTTCTGTGATCCATCTTGAGACTTGATGGGTTAAACTGTCTTCCTTGAATCCTCACAGGGAAAGTAGAGATGACCAGGTCGAATCCTTATAGCCAACGGTGTTGAGCATCAGTGTCCTGAGTTTACGAGTAGGAAAGGAACTAGAAATCTCAGAATCTGTGGGGAGCACTGGGATCTGGGCTATTCCTGTTTCTCAGAGTAGAACATGGCTGAGAACTTGGGCTTAGGAGATAGAATTGATTTAGAAGAGTCCCAGAGGTCTTGGTTAGCCTGGTTTCCCTTACACATGAGCACTTTTCTGTCCTTTTTTGGGTTTGTGGCCCCTGCATCTCTTTCCAGATGATGGAGCCCTTGGGTGAGTACATAGACTTTGCCTGTAGGTTGGTAGACAACTTATTCCCTTGAGTCTTGCTAAAAGGCTGTTCCTCTGTCATCGGCTTTGGGCTAGTCATGGGGAGAAGCCAAGAACAAGTTCTTGCCCGATAAGAAAGCAGCTACCCTCACCCTCTTTGTTGTTCACTCAATCTTTGTTTCTTTGTTTGTTTGTTTTTTCTTCCCTTCCTCCCTCCCACCCCTCTCTCTTTCTCAGAGTCTTGCCATATTGGCCAAGGTGATCTTGAACACTTAGGCTCAAAGGATCATTGCCTCAGCTAGGATTGCAGGCCTGACCCACTGTGCTCAGTTTAGACATCCTTTTAAAAATAAAGCCAATCTTGACAATTACACCAGCATGCCAGTAAGTAAACATCCATATTTTGAGGGGGGGGGAATCACACTCTTTCAGGCCAATAGTAATTGTAACTGAGAATGTCCTGCAAGTGTTGGTTGGGCTTCCCTCATGGAGAGGGCTACAGCAGCTGATCAGTACTGCTGGCAGGCATAGCTGCTTTCCTGTGGGAAGGCAGAACCCTGGCTATCTGATACATCATGCACCCCACCTCTGCTGTCGTAAGTGGGGTTTGCTATGGTAACCAGAACTTGCCTGAGGGTTGTGCATGTAAAGTGCCACTCATTGGTAGTACCCTTTATTTTTAGCATCTACCTGGTAACAGGCAGGTGGGTAGTCACAATGGAGCCAGGATGAATTTTATGTGCTGTTCTCATGTGGAATGTTACCACCCACCACAGTTCTCACTTGTTGGATCATGGTGTGCTTCTGGAATTCTATTGGTTCAGATCCTCACTGGAACCTGCACGCTAAGATAGTTGGACTTACTATTTTTTAATAACATGTTCTCCACTGCTGTTCCCGATCTTCGTCTTGGCACAGCATGCCAACTTTATAACAGCGGTGGTCCTGCAGCTAGGAGGTGGGTAGCTGCCCATAAAAAAATCACTGAAAGCTGGAGAGCACAGCAAACATTGGGAGGAGGAGGTATTTTTCCTCTCAACATGATGCTCAGTTTTCTCTTAGGGCTTACACTCTGTCCTTGATGCTCTCAAACTTTTCCTCCTTTTTTTCACTCCGCTGATATTTATTTAACACATGCCACATAAAGAAGTGTTGCATATGCCTCCCATTCTGTACATGGGGCAAAATAAACGAAATCCCGATTTCTTTGACTTATCAAATCTATCAAAGTGCTCAAGAATCTCGGAAGGTTGACTGGAGAGATGGTGGCCGCCTGTCAGGCCCTTCCCTTTCAGCCTGTTCTCACCCCATGGACTGTCACTTCATCTGATCCTTTACTAGAACTATCAGCTTCCTGTCTTTTCCTGCCCTCATCCCCCACAATTTTCTGTACCAAGTAAGTTCAGCCACCTGTGTTTTTCTGCCCTTGCATCCTGCCTGGTCTAGGGGGAGAAAAATTGAGAAAACATCGCATGAAGAACATAGTAGGGCTGTGTGCTTATATTCCCAGCACTTGGGTGGAAGAGGCAGGAAAATGAGGAGTTCAAGGTTACCCTCAGCTACTGAGTTTGAGGCTAACCTACATTGTATGAGACACCTTCTTAAACAAAACAAGACTACAGTAAGCCTCCAAAAACCCATTTTCTGAGGACTTGAAGCTGGCTAGGATTCTTCTGGGTAGGGCCTGTGAAGATGGCTCAGTGGGTAAAGTGTTTGCTATGCAAATATGAGGACCTGAGTTCTGAGGACCTGAGTTCGAACTCGCCGTGCCCACATAAAGGCCAAGTGTAACTGTGAGTGCCATAACTCCAACACTAGATGGGCAGACAGGAGGGTCCCTGGGGCTTACTGGCCATCCAGTTCAGCTAAAATGATGGTTTCCAGATTCAGTGAGAGAGCTTCTCTCAAAAATAAGGTTCAGATTGATAAGAAAGGATTCCCAATGTCTACCCACACCCCGCACACAGATCCTCCTTGGCATTCTGTGGTGCATATCTAGAGCTCAGCAGATCTACGTGGTTTGCCTGGGGTAAAAACTGTAGTCTAAAGTGGAGTCAGTTTTGGTGTCAGCATTGGTCAAAAGAGTAGAGGGGAAGGCTGATCAAAACATTGACCACAGGGCCAGTGAGATGGCTCAGCAGTAAAGGCACTAGCCACCAAGCCTCGCAGCCTGAGTTCGGTTCCCAGAACCCACAGGATGAAAAGAAAGAACTGACTCCCACAGACCATCCTCTAGTTTCCACAGGTGTGCCACAGCATATTGATGGCTACACATTCACACACACGTGCATGCGTGCACGCACACCCTAAATATCATTAAGAAGAAAAAACCCTAGACTATTTGCATGGTGTTGCTGAGACTCAGGCACTCATCGATACTGAGCTGCAATACATACTTCAGGAAGCTTCTTTTTAAATGAATGAAATTAGTGTTGGCTGTCATGTCTAGGGTGGCAGAGAAGAAACGGGACAATGCTCACACCTGAGCCGTGAAGATGCTACAGTCATCAGATATTCCAGTTTGGCTGATGAACCGTCCGATGAAAGTACCTGAAGGGTTATGCTGTCACTAACAGTCACTTTTCAAGAGGAAAGACTCCCATTTAGCATGCTAACTATTTTAGATGATTTCCTGAATGCCCTATGAGATGTAATACGTGCACACTTCTGCTTATTTAGTCAATAAATCAAGTATCTATTTGAGACATACTATGTGTGAGCCCCTTTGATTACAGTAAGAAAGACAAACATCCCATAAGCTGAGTCCAGATGAGTGTGTTTTCTCCCGTTGATCCACACTTCCAGCTGCTTATAATCTGCTCTCCTGAAGGTCGCTGAAGATGCCACATTTGCTAACTCCAAAGATAGCTTCTGACCCTGTCCTTGGTCCTTCCAAACATTTGACGCTATCAGTCTATCCTCAGCTGCCTTGAGGTACTCCTTGGTTCTGAATGGCACATTTTGTACACATTCCTCTTTGCTACCCAGCCAGCATTCTTCTTCATTTTCAAGGCTGCCTCCTTACTCCACCCCATCCCTCTTGTAATGGTAGGGAGCCCAAGGCTGAGCAGTTGGAGTTTCTGTCTTTCTGTGATGTCTCTCATGCTATGGCTCCAGATGCCACCCAGAAGTCAAGAGTGCTCACCAGCATACCTCTATCTTGTACTGTTTCCGTATGTAACTACGTACTGATCCCTATGGTCCATGTGGTCTGCCCTCTTCTCCCTCCTAGCCCCCTCTTCTCTTCCCTCCTCTTTGCTTCCCTTCCTTTCTCCCTCCCTCTCTTTTGGTCTTTCTCAGTCTCATGTGGCCTAGGCTGGCCTGATTTTGAACTCTTGATCCTCCTATCTTGACTCCCCCACCAGGAAGGACTAGGATTACAGGTGTGTACCACTATGTTTGTGTGTGTAGTGTTAGGGACCAAACACAGGGTTTTGTGTATCCAGAGAAGTCTACCAACTGAGCTGTATTCTCAGCCCGCCTTCCCTTCCCTTCCCTTCCCTTCCCTTCCCTTCCCTTCCCTTCCC
>CABHPQ010167486.1:14051-48786 GCA_902168405.1 Peromyscus aztecus
CCTTCCCTTCCCTTCCCTTCCCTTCCCTTCCCTTCCCTTCCCTTCCCACCTCCTTCCTTCCTTCTTTCTTTCTTGACACATAGCCCAGGTTGGCCTCAAATTCATGACTCTCCTGCCTCAGACTGGAATTGCAGACACACGCCACTACGCTCAACTCAGATGATACTTCTCCACTTGGTCCTTTCAAATGTGTCTGGAACCTGACCATTTCCCAGCACTTTGCTCCTCCAAGCTATCCCCATCTCTCAACTGGGCTGTTTTGGGAGACTCCCAGTTGCTGCTTTCCCCTTCCCCCTCATAGTTTATTCTCAGTGGAGCATCCAGAACGATGCTAGTAAAACCGAAATCCTTTCACTGTCACTCTGTACCCGGATCTTCCCAGTGACTTCCTGTCGAACTCAGAGTGAAAGTCTGCTCATTACATAGCCACCGGGCCTTGCTGGTGCTCCCCTGCCCCAGCCCTCCCCTCTCTGACTTCGTCTGGTAACTCCCCTGCTGGCTCTAGCCACACTTGGAGGATTCTGCCTTAGGACTATGATGCCATTCCCTCTAGAATGTTCTTCCATCTTACTTCCTCCAGGTCTCGATTCAAATGACCCCATTGGTGAAGTCTTTTGTGCCACCCTGTTCCCTCCTGAAGTTTCCTGGCTCCCACTTCTCATTTTTATTTTCTTTCAGTATTTACATGTGTGTGTGTGTATGTGTCTGTATACACATACAGACATATATATGTACTGCATACACATATACATATATGAACACACACACACACACACATCTTGCTGACTTTATTTCTTTTTCTGCCTGCTGATTGCAATGTAAGACTGATGATGTTATATATTTGGAGGGGGGATTCTACTTGGCTTACTGCTACCTTTAGAAAAAAATGCTTGGCTAGTAACAGGCACTCAGGAAATATTAGTTGAGAGAATGGATTAGGATCAGTGGTATTTTTAATTTAAATATGGGTGCTCCAGGGACTGTGACTTAATTGGCACAAGGTACAACCCAAGCACTGATATTTCTTGAAGGCTCCCCAGGTGATTCTAATGTGGAGCTGGGGTTGCCAACCACTGCTTTGTGACCTGAACTCTGTCTGTGGGGTGGTTTTTTTTTTTTTTTTTTTTTTTTTTTGCATTCTTAGAGTTTTACATCTGTGGCATATGCTGTTATATTCTTAGAAAATCCATTCATCTCAAAACATACATTGCAGTGAGTGGTTCTAATAAAACTGGTGCCGTGTGGGGTAGCATATTAGGGTTTTAATTGGAGCATCCTATGAGAGTGAGTGTTCTGGACATCCATCTCTGTGTAACCTTGGCTGAACTTGGGAGGAACAGGTCCCGTATTGCAGAGTTCTCTGTGAGAGTCCCAGATTAACCTTAGACTTTTAAATAAGGGGGGATTCGACTGTGGCTGTTTCTAAACTCCATTTGCCTGAGTGAGCTATACACATTTTCAGTCTGCCTGTCCACTGTCTAAATTCTGTCCATCTCTTGAGGCTCAGGTGATGACTCATCTTTTCTTCCCTGCCTGGCAGCTCCTTCTAGGATGCTCGGCACAGTCACTTGGCATCCAGCCCGTGCTGTGGAGCAGGTGAGCCCGCTGCTGAGGACATCCTGGTTTTGTTGTAACTCTCTCTTTTCCCTCTCAGACTAGACTAGACTTTTTCTAGGAACACTGGGCTATGAGTCCCCAGAAGTAGGTGGTAAGTAGATGCTGATGGATGGCTTAAACTATTTCTGTTTACTGTATGGACAGCATTAACTGAGAAAAGTTGCCTAGGGCAAGGATGCCACATCCTTCATAATAAGGGATTATCTCTTTCATAAACACCCTGGCATTTTTCACTCTGGTTTATCATTGATCTATATCATTCTCATTTTATGATTTTTTTTAAAAAGCAACTGAATATACATCTTATGAGATTTAAAACCCCAGGATTTCAGTACTCTGTTTGAAAGTGTACTCAAGAAAGCCCAGACATCATGACATTTGGCCTTATTTTCAAAGTCAGATGCAAAGGGATAGAATTGTAATTGCATCTTAGACCTACTGAGAAGACTTGGCCAAACAGGTCAGTGAGGGTACTTTAGGTCCCTCTGTCTATTCCAAGGAGGAGGAGGAGTTGTTGTTGTTGTTGTTGTTGTTGTTGTTCTTCTTCTTCTTCTTCTTCTTCTAAATTGTGTATGTTTTGCTTTTTTAAGATTTATTTATTCATTTATTTAATGTATACAGGTGTTTTGTCTGCATGTATGTCTGCACACCAGAATAGGGGACTGGATCTAATGGAACTATAGTTGTAGGTGGTTGTGAGCCACCATGTGGGTGCTGGGAATTGAACCCAGGCCCTCTGAAAAAGCAGCCAGTGCTCTTAACCATAGAACCATCTCTCCAGCCTCTGGAGTTCCTTTTCAACTAGAGTCACATTATCTCAGTGACATTCTTCATTTCAGCAGCCTTGAAGAGTAGGTAACCTGATATACTAGAGTTGGAGAAAGGCCTGAAACTAAGCCCTTAACACCTTTATGTCCTTTTGAAGCCCTTGGCTTAGGGGAAAATGATACCATGGTGCGACTTTGGGAAATGTCACAAAGCTATAAAATGCCGTAAAGTGATCTTCATCTGGTTGGAGGTGAATAAGAAAGGTGTATTGTATTCTGACATGAAGGGGTAAGGTTACCAGCACAGCTCACCAGAGGGGTGCTGTTGATCTAGACCTTTCAGCTAGGGGTTTGGAAGGTGGATACCTCTATCTTTTCATTGTTTTGTCTAAGACAGGGTCTTGCTGTGTAACCTAGATAAGTCTCAAACTTGCCTTCCTCCTCCCTTTCCTCGTGGAGTGCTTGGATCACAGGCATGTATCAGTGCACCCAGCCTTTGTGATGTCTTCAGGGGGAGATCTTCAGGTGACCAGCTGTCTGTCCAAAGAGGTAGATGGATTGATGCCCATCACCCAGAGAGCGGGTTCCAGAGAGCGAGAGTCAGGCACAGCTTTGCCACTGGCATTACCCTGTTCCTGTTCTAACGTTTGCACCAGCAACCTGAACAAAGGCGTGGGTGACATGTTTCTCCCATTTGCTCATGACCCAGATCTGGGAAGCATAGTGACCTCATTTCACTCCAGGAACCAGAATGGGAATGGAGGCCACGCCTCACAGAAGTCAGCCAAGGGGCTCAAGAGAAGAGCCCGTGCTCGGGTCTGAAAAAGCCAACTGCGTTTATTATGGGATGGCCAGGAGCCTGTCTGAACAGCTGCCTTTGTGGAAAGGACCTAGTGCTTGAGTGTGGTGTGTGTGCCTCTTAAATAAGGTCAGCCCCAGGTATGTGGGGCCAGAAGCACCACACCGAGTTCTGCCCTGGAGCCCCCTACCTCTAGCCTGCACTGCTTGGCGAAACATGAGGTGTAAGGCGCCATATCCAGAAGAAGGGACCAAAGCAGCGAGTCAGCGGGAGAGAATTCCAGGAAAGAGACTCGCTGTCTTCCAGGGCCTTCCCCTTTCCAGCCTGTACCCCTGTGGACCATCACTTGACCAGTGTCTTGGCTGCTGTCACAAGCTTCCTGCCCCCTTCCCAGGCCCTCCAAAGTTTCCACATCAAGTTCATCCACCTGCATTTCCCGCCTTTATGGTCTGACTGCTGAGCATTTCTATAGAAAAACAAACAAACAAAAACTCCACCAAAACGGGTGCTGGGATGTATGCCCCAAATCCTCACACTTGGGAGGCAGAGGCAGGGGGCTCCCAGCAAGTTCTGGGCCAGCCTGGTCTCCAGACACCAAAAATCCTTACTACAACCAGATCCATCCAGCAACTTAAAGTAGTGTAACTGCTGTAGAGTAAATCTCTAAAGCCATCAGACGCTATAACTGGTCGATCTGGCCCTGGACCACACCAGTTACCACCCTAGCATCTACCTTAACTCTTGCCCCGCCCCTCGGCTCCTGCCACTGCCTTCTCCTCTCCTCTTAGGAAAGAACTGGAGTTGGTGTTCAGAGAGAGAAGCAGCAGGAATTCTCCACCCACCGTGTTCCCAGACTTCCCATTTCCCCGCCCAGCCCACATGCCTTCTTTCCCATCTCCAGAGAGCTTATGGCTCTGGGGGACTGTCTCCTCCGGCTTTACTCAGAATCACACCTGACAAGACGAGTCTCTCTTTAGCCTGTCTGTGTCTCTGAGAGTTTCCTCACCACTCTCTAATTAAGACGGCTTTGCCCTGTATCCATAATCACAAGTCACTTGAAAAATTGGTCCCTCTTGGCCGTTCCCATCCTGAATCTCCCCTTAATTCCTCAGCATGCTATGAGATCTGATTTCCAGCACACACTCTAAGTCAAGTGCCCTTGCACTGAATGGTCCCCTCTGTCTACTGCGTCTAGACCACTTTACCGTAAGGGATTGCTGGAGGCAAGTGCTTTTTCTAAGGCGATCCAGCTGTGTAGACAGACTTCCATAAGAGACCTGCTATTCCCCAGGCCCGCTCCACTTAGGACACTACTGTCTTCTGTCTGGTAGTAGAGATAAACATCTGTTCAATTGAATGCAGCCAGTTGTTCTTCCTCATTGATACAATTAAACCTTTGAGGACAATAGAAAGAAGCAAGTCTGTGATTTGAAGCTTAAATTTGGAGCCTAAGTTCTCGTTAAAGGGGTCTCTATACCTCCTCCATTTCTACAACACTCAGTGCGGTTTTCTGTAGAGGCCACCACATCTCTTTTCCAGAGGCCTTGGAGAAACATGTGGAGAAGGGTTGGTTAACTCTTTGCTTTACTGAGAAAGGGTTTTAATTAATCACAGGCCCTAGTCTCAGAGGATCCTGGCTGTAGCTAAGCAGTTTGTGGTGATTTTGATGAGGTTCATCCTGGGTCGTCCTTTATAAGCTGGCAAAAAAAGAAAATGGGAAAGACTTCAAGTATGGAAAGGAAACTATGTATATAATATATATAATTACAAATATATGTATATACATACAAGTATTTACCTCCTTTTAATTTTTTGGCCTCTAGACATTTTTTGCCAGACACTGTACTGGCAGGATCCAGAAGCCTGATTTAAACAGCATGTAAGCAGCAACCTTGGAGACAGCATAGGACATTAACCAGGAGAAAGGACAAGGGGGTCAGCTGAGTCCAGATCTGCAATCGAGGCTGTCAAGGCTGGACTCAAGGGTCGGCTGCGAGCGGCTATTTTGATAGCACTCATTAGTGGCCGCTCTCAGAACTCAAGGAGAGCTCATCCTTTCACAGACTCTGAGTGTGCAACGGCTCTCCCCTTCCTTCATCTGATCCTAACATTATTGTTGCACTATACCAAGAGCTCGCTCAGCCTGTGGGCCTGAGGGACCGCTGCGGCCCAAGTAATTAAAGTTTGCAATAATTCCTTACCCTAAAGATAGATAGAAATAACCAGCCCCTCCACCCCTCCTTTTCTCAGAAGCCCAGGTGAAAAGTGTCAAGTGGAGTGGGGGGTGGGCGGGGGAAGAGGGTGGGAACAGGAGCAAAAATCTGGAGTGGATCAGCAAAAGCTCTGTTCTCTCATCTAGACACATTCTCTCTCTCTCTCTCTCTCTCTCTCTCTCTCTCTCTCTCTCTCTCTCCTCTCTTCCTCCCTCCCTCTCTCCCTCTTTCCCTCCCTCCCTCCCTCCCTCCCTCCCCCCTCCCCCCCACCGCCCTCCCCGGCCATACTTTCCTCACTCTCCAAGGGAGGTGATGATCATTAGTAATCCCCAAAGCCTCTTTTATCAATTAAAAAAAAAAAAAGACAACAAGCTGGGTGTGGTGGCACACTTAGGCATGAGAACCAAGAATTCAAGGTTCTCTTTGGCTACAAAGTGAGTTTGAGGCCAGCCTGGGTTACATGAGCTCTTGCTGGCAAAACTAAAATAAGAGAACATGTCTGTGCCAGGAGTGATGTCGTACCTATACCTGTAATTCCGGCGTGTAAGATGCTCAGGCAGGAGTTCAAGGCCTGCCTGGGCTATAGAGTGAGACCCTGTGTCCAAACACCAACAAAACCAAAATAAGCCAGGCATGGTGGTACAAGCCTGACATCTCAGTGCTTGAAAGGAGGCCGAGGGAGAGCAGACATTCAAGACCAAATTCAGTTACATAAGGAGTGTGTGGGGAGTCTGGGCCGCCTTGTCTCAAACAACTACAAAAGAAAACATCCTAACATGGAGGTTTCCCCTGCCCTCCTAATCTCCACACCCCCTGCCTTAGTCCTTTTTGCTTCTCTGTAAACAGACTATAAATGATGTGGCTTGTAAACAACACAAATATATATATCTTGCTGTTCTGGTGCCTGAGAAGTCCAAATCAAGTTGCCATGAGACTGGGGTGGTCACACTGGTTCATGGATGGAGGCGTTCTTTTGCTTGTCCTTGAGAGCTGCAAGGGGTTGAGCTGCTCCCTGGGTCTTTCTGAGCAGATCTGTGATTGTCGTGAGCGTTCAGCAGTTAGAACCCAGTCACCTTCAAAAAGGCCCGTTCCTTTTGGACCACTCCATCAGCACCATGCGGCTGGATCCCCAGGAGAACTTAGGGAGAGCCACAGGCATTCAGACCTTAGCACTGGCCATTGAGAGTGTCCACTCCATCCCGTCTCATGACTAAAGACGCAGTCACATGGGTAGTGGCTTGGACTTCATCTGGCCTGGATGAGTAAATTCCTCTAAGCTGCTCATGAAAATACCCATTTCTGTCAGGAATAATTTCTATGAACAGTAAAATATTCACAAGGTGTAAAAGAAAAAAACATTAATTAATTCCTTTCTACTAAAGCTTTCTTCCCCAGACCTTGGAGATCATCTCTTCTACTTTTACTTTTTTTTTTTTTTTTTTTTTGGTTTTTCGAGACATGGTTTCTCTGTGTAGCCTTGGCTGTCCTGGATCTCGCTCTGTAGACCAGGCTGGCCTTGAATTCACAGAGATCCGCCTGGCTCTGCCTCCCGAGTGCTGGGATCAAAGGTGTGTGCCACCACCACCACCACCACCACCACCACTGCCCGGCCTACTTTTACATTTTATAAGTAAACAAATCCAGAAAGGCGAGGCAGCTCCCTAAGGGTCACACAGCAAAGACTCGGGCGAGATGTTTCCTTACTGCCCCAAATGGCAAGATACTCAGCACTTGGCATTTAAAAGAAAATTATAGTTTCATTTCCAAGAGGGCTATTTTTAAACAAGAGATTCATTCACCTTGGAATTTTTTTTTTAATGAGAAAAAAAAATAAACAAGTGCTCTAGATTTGTCCTTTTAAGCCAATTTAAAAAGTGTGCCTTCTCTGCTGTTGAAGCTGGCAGGCGGGCATCTTGCAGACAAACTGTTCTGGTCGGCTCAGTTAGTTGTTATCCCAAACGCCAATCTGACTCACGGGTGAGATCATGAGAAATCTGGACCATTTTTCTCGGTGACTTTTTCTTTCCTATCCCAGTTTTCTTTTTTGGTATTTGGCTATGTAAGATATCCATGCTGGGCAGCAGGCAGCAGAGCCTTGAAGATTGTCCCTAGGAGGGTCTCTGCTGTCGTAGGAACTATAGATAGCCAGAGTAGGCGTGGCTACTTGACCATATGTGGTCTTGGTGCAGGAACTTAAGGGTGCGTGTGTGTGTGTGTGTGTGTGTGTGTGTGTGTGTGTGTGTGTGTGCGCGCGCGCACGTCTATGGTGATGAATTTCTGTGAACTTTTGTTTCCTGGGATTTGAGTCTTCCGAATAGAATAGACTACTCTCATTTAGCAAATGCTTATTTAAGGGCTGGTGAGCCACCTCTGTGTATAAAGTGCTTCCTGTGCAAGCATGAGGGCCTGAGCTGCTACCCCAGGACAATTAAAAAGCTCAGTGGAGCAGTGCACACCTGTAATCCCAGTCCTGGGAGCAGAGGCAGGGGGATACCAAGGGCCCACTGGCCAGCCAGCCTAGCTGCACCAGGTTCAGTGAGAGACCTGGTCTCAAACACGAAGGTGGAGAATGAGTGAAGAAAACACCAGTGTCATCCTCTGGCCTCCACATGCATGCAAACGTGTATACATTACAGACATGTATATATACACCCCACCCCCAGTGCTTATTAAATAGGTGCACGCCTCTGTGTCAAGACATCTTGGGAACTCCCACCAAAATGAATCAGTAGACAGTACCTACTCTGTTGTTTTAGGATGATGATAGGTGTGGTGACCATTCGGCCACCAAGGTTTAGTGTCCTTTATGTTCATTTAACATAACGAAAATTATTTCTCAGCCGGGCGTTAGTGGTGCACACCTTTAATCCCAGCACTTGGGAGGCAGAGGCAGGAGGATCTCTGTGAGTTCGAGGACAGCCAGGACTATTACATAGAGAAACCCTGTCTCGGAAAAAAAAAAAAATTCTCTTTCACGCAATAACCTCACTCGGGAGCTCTTCTCAGTGGGTGTCTTTTCCTTCATGGAAATTCAAAAACAAGGGTCTTTTTTCTGTCTTCCACAGTTTCTCAAGGTTGCAGATACTTTGTCTCTAGCTGGTAGAAGAGGTGAGAGGTGCTGGGGGAAAGTCACAAGTGTCTCTGAGCTGCATGGGCTTGGAGACCGTACCCAGTACATGGCCCTGCTCAGACCCAAGTGGGATAGGAAATGCTGCCTGTGATGGGTCTGTCTGTGCAGTCTAGAAGGGAACATCCGGGACTTCAGAAACATGTCGAATTTGGGCTGCTGGTTCTGCTATTGGGCCCTTGGAATGTACTTGGGACACTACCCACTCATGGAGAGAGGAACCCAACATGGATCTGCAGCGGAGTTATCGCTCGGCCCTTGGTGAACTTGACTTCGGTTCTCCATGCTGCCTCTCTGTATCTCTCACTGTTGCATCCACCCACTCTGGTCTTTGACCTTCCTCCCATCCCATCTTGTCCATCCTCTGCAAACCCAGCTGATGTGTGATATCTTGTTTGTGTTCTGACAAATAAAGATTGCCTGGTGATCAGAGGGCAGAGCTAGCCACTAGTTAGCCATAGAGGCCAGGTAGTGGTGGTACACACCTTAATCCCAGCACTTGGGAGGAGGAAGCAGGAAGATCAGGCGTTCAAGGCCACGCTGGGCTACATGATATTGAACAAGTCTAAAAGAGAAACAGAGCAGGGCCCAGGAGGATCACACCTTTAATCCAGCACATGGGAGGATCACACCTGGAGGATCACACCTTTAATCCAGCACATGGGAGGATCATGCCTTTGGTTCCACCCGTGGGAGTCTCACGCCTTCTAATCCCAGCACCAGGAGGTAGAAACAGGAATATAAGGCAGGTGGAGACAGGATCTCAGTGCCCATTCAGTCTGAGGATTCATGGAGACAGGATCTGAGATTTCATAGAGGTAAGAAGTGACTGTGGCTGCTGCTCTGCTTCTCTGATCTCTAGCAAACTTTGTCAGGACACAAACAAAATATCACACAACACCCAGCTTTCATTCTATTGGAAAGAAAAGGGGGGTGCATTTCCCCCAGAATCCTTTCTTGGACCCACAAATCCAGTTCACAGCCAGGTGAGTGTTCTGGCCCACTCTGAAGACAAATTATAATTTCTTGGGATGCAAAGGCCCTCGGGTACTTGTGCTTATTGGGCAGAAATTTTATGTGACATAAACTTCAGTACTCTGAAGAGAGAGGCAAGAAAGCCTTGAAATCATGGGGAAGAACAGGCCTTGCACCTTCCAGTCAGTGGAAGGGGAGCTCTGCAACTCTCTGAGGTAGAGAGGCTAGAGAGGTCAGGTTATTTGCATCCGTGAGCTGAGCCTTCTGGTCCTGGGTTTTACTAGTCAGTTGAGAAGGCTCACTTTTTTTTTTTTTTTAAAGATTTATTTATTATGTATACAGTGTTCTGCCTCCATGTACGCAGAGGACATCAGATCTCGTTATAGATGGTTGTGAGCCACTGTGTGGTTGTTGGGAATTGAACTCAGGACCTCTGGAACAGCAGCCAGTGCTCTTAACTGGAAGAGCAGTCAAGTGCTCCTAACCACTGAGCCAATTCTCCAGCCCCGAGAAGGTTCCTCACTTCTAGAGAGTAACTCTGTAGCCAGCTTTCTTGGACTGCCAGCCCCCAAATCATGACACAGAGACTTATTATTAATTATGAATGCTCAGCCTTAGCTTAGGCTTATTTCTAGCTGGCTTTTTTTTTTTTTAAACTTAAATTAACCCATTCCTATTAAGCTACGTGCTACCCTGAGGCTCGTTTACCCCATCTACAAACTGTCCATTCCTGCTTTCCTGCCTTCTCTGTGTCTGGCTGTCTAGGCCCCAAGTGCCTTCCACTCCCTTCTGTCCCCCTTTCTCCCTGCCCACCAACCCCACCTATCCCTCCTCTGCCTAGCTATTGGCCGTTCAGCTTTTTACTAGACCAATCAGGTGCCTTAGGCAGGCAAGGTGAAACAAATGCAACACACTTTTACATAGTTAAACAATTGCAGCATGAAAAAACAACATATCTTTACATAGTTAAACAATTATTCTATTCCACAACATAACTCGGGAGATTTTGTGCATGCTCACTAAGGAATGCAGTATTTCCCTGGGGGCAGAGGTGCTGTTCTGGTAGTGTCTGCTCAGCCTAGGGCCAGAAGGAATTATTTACCCAGCCAGACTCAGTCTGGCCCTGAAGCTGAAGGGCAAAGTGCAGAATTTTCCTGAGCCGAGATGATCTTGGAATGTATCTTCATGTCCCAGCGGCCCTTGATCTTACAAAAGGACCTTACAAAGGTTTTAATGTGGGGTATAAGAAATGAGCATGATTCTGTAGCCAAACTTATCCCCTTGCTCAAAAAACGATTTCCTTCTAATTATTTTTAATGATCTCCAAGAAAAGTGTTCTTTTGCAGTGATGTTGACAAGTTCATACATGCAAGTGCCCGCTGACCCTGCATTTACAAGGTGATGGCTGCTTTTACTGGTTAGGTTACCACTCGTGTTACCTAAAATAGACCAGTGAACACTTGGCAGCATCCGTTAGGAATGGGAACAGGATAATACCACTGGCTCTCTGCAACCTGAAGGCTCAGCTCTCTGAAGCCACTGTCTGGTTGTCCCAGGAGAGATCAGTCTTGCTGTGATGACAATCGCAGATGCCATCAAGGGCAAAGTATCCGAGATATGAGGTACATTTTTAAGGTTAGGCACATCGAACCCTTTTTGGTTAGCACTATTTGCAAACCCTCAGTCTCTTGGCCACCCAGACAGTGCAAGCTCAGACTTCCTTCATGCACTACATATTGACAGAGCTTCTCCTGTGTGTCCGGGGAGTCGGGCTGCCAGCTTCCTCGGGGCCCTTGTGGCCGCACAAGGCCAACGAAAGCAGAGTCAGTAAAATGAGGGAAGCTAAAGGCTCCGTAAAGAAAAGCAAAGCAGGTTAGGGACTGTGTAGCATGGAGGGGCTGCTGTGAGGGATGACCACTGGAAGAACAGGGCATTGGCTCAGAGGCTGGGACAATGAGCAGCTAGGCACTGATGGTAGGGAAGGGAGAGCCAACGAGAAAGGACAAAAAGGGCTGAAGGACTAGGGCTGGGGGAAGAGGAGAATATGCCACCACACAAACTATAGTTGTCCTATCCAGTCCTCCCGTTCATAGCAGCAGTCCTCCCCATCGCCACAGCAGTCCTCCCCCAAACTCCATCCTTCTTCCTAGTTACTGCAGAAGTCCATGCTGTCATTACATCCCTCCTCCCCATCACTACAGCGGTCAGTCCTTCCTTCCATCCCATCCATCTTCCCACTCACTTCATCAGTCCTCCCTATCTCCATGGTCCTCCCATTCACCATGACAATCCTCCCCATCACTGCAGCAGCCCTCCCATCACTCCGTTGGTCCATCCCTGCCACTCTGCTCATTCTTGAAGGGCTGATAGTGGCATCACTGGAAGGCAGGAGCTGTGGGCTAATGGTACTTATGTGGCACTGTCCTGGTTTGGAAGGTTAAAAAGGAAGTCTGTGGAATGAATAGCATTCTCTAACCAATTAAGTTTCTCATTGCTCTAACACATGCAGCTCTGGAGGTCTGCGGTCTGGTCTTTACAGCCATTTGTTTTTGATATAAATGAGAAATTGATGAGCACAACCAACCTTGATGAGCACAACCAACCTTGAGCACCTGTTTACAGACAACTCTGTGGAAGCTGACAGAGCATCAGGGAGTCCTCTGTTCCTCTAAACCCCAGCGCTGCTCATTCCAGGCATGCTCTGGCCCATGGGGGTGCTCTGGCTTTCATCAGATCACTTGGGGGCTCATGTCCCATTTTGCGGCAACCTTGACCACTGCCCGGAGAAGCCATCAGATCTTTCTCATTAAGAGCAGCGCTGTGGTAATAAATCCTTTGAAATCGTTTGCCCTTGCTGGGGTTTTATGACACATTTGCATGTCAGGATCATCCGAGTTTTGGAGTTTGGATTTCCTGCTGTTTCTAATGTCATAAACAGATAGTGATAACTGCGGTGAGGGTTATGTTCTGGAGTTGTGAGTAGATGAGCCTTAGAAACATCAATCCTATGTGCAGGCAAATGTGGCTAATGATAGACCAGGGAAAACAAAATAATCCTAACTCTGCAGCACATGCTTGGTTATTTCCCAAAGCCTGCTCTTTAATGAAGTGTAGCAGGGAATGAAGGATGGATGAGAAATCAGGAGCTAGCTGGGGAAAAGGGTAGACCTGGCTCAGAGATTCTTAACACTCTTGTTGTTATTGTTAGCCTAATGAAAACAAAATCAGGCCAACCAAGGCAAAGGCAAAGGACTGACTCCTCCCTGACAAGGCAATCTAGAAAAGTAAGTGTTTGATTTGGCTTTTGGCTTCTGAGGGTTAGAATCCATGATGGTGGAACAAAGGAACAGCGTGATCCACAACCACTAGGCAGAGTGAAAGAAGAGAAAGAGTGTAACATGAATCTTAGAAGATCTTAATTAAAAAACGTGGAGCCAAGTATTGGGGTGAGAGCTGAAAGATCAGAACATAAGCCAGCCATGTCTCACCTCTAGGAAATCCTCAGCCTAAGAAAGTTTCAAGAGCATTAGTTCCTGTTTCCTTAGACTGAAAGCCTCCGAGTCCTCACCCAAAAGTATCTCAGCTGAGCTACCTCTTTAGTTCCTGTTTCCTCCCGCTTTATATATCTTTCTGTGTCCTGCCATGCTACTTCCTGGGATTAAAGGTGTGTGTCCTTCTCAAGTAAAGACATGAGATCTTAAGTCTTGGGATTAAAGGTGTGTGCCACCACTGTCTGGCCTCTATGTCTAATCTAGTGGCTGGCTTTGTCCTCTGATCCCCAGATAAGCTTTATTGGGGTGCACAGTGTATTGGGGGACATAATATATCACTACAGGAGGGAGGAAGGAGGGAGAGAGGGAGGGAGAAAGAGAGATAATGCACCAGGAGTCTTTTGAAAGCTCAAACTCCACCCAAGCAACACCCCTCCCTCCAAAAAGGCCACACCTCCCAATCCTTCCCAAACAGTTCCACCATCTGGGGACCAAGTGTTCAAATATATAAGCCTATGAGGGCCATTCTCATTCAGACCACCACAGTCTTGCTGTATATCTCAGGCTGGCCTTGGCTTTGCAATCCTTCTGCTTCAGCATCCTGAGTGCTGGGTATGTAAACATGAGCCAGTATACCTGTCCCCAGGTAGTTGTTCATTGCTGAAATGTCTGTGCCTTAGCCTGGGCTCTGCCCACCATGACTATACCCCATACAGGGACTCACAAAAATGTCTTTAGACATGGCCAAATATCCCAGAAGGAAAAAAATCAAAATCATCCTACTTGAGAATGCCTAACCTCGTTTAAACACAGATTGGAATTCAGCAGGCCCCAGAGTCCTTTGCTGTTGATCTCTAGGTAATGCTGGCACTGTAACTTGGTTGGGTCGTGCTCTGAGGAAGAGAGGCCCACACTGTTGCGTGGAAATCCTTGGCAGGACCCAAGGCTCAAAGGCATCTGCAAAAGAACTGGAAACTTGTTTAGTCCCCCTGGTTCCCTCCAACTTCCCCACATGGAGGACACCTGAGATGGCTGCTTCCCATCCCCACTGGCCTTCCTCCTGCTGGGTGCCTCCTGTCCTGTCCTGGGAGGGGAAAGCTTTTCTTCCAGTTGACAGTAAATCTGATTTCCTTTGATGACCTTAAGGACCTCACTAGGACCTTCTCCGTCTCCAGAAAGTCCTATTTGCTCTTTTGGGTCTTCCTTTTTGTTTTTTTTTTAAGGGGGAAATCTAGGAAGGAGCTTCTGTGCGGAAGATGAGAAACACAGGTGTGTTGGCCTGACCTCTGGGGAAGTCTAGAGAGTCTCTGGGACAGGGGAGAACATTCGAAGATCCGGAAGAACAGCCACAGTTATGCACTGGAACGGCCAAGGCTCAAAGCAGATGGGACTGGAGGGGAGGGCCCCTTTTACATACCACCGAACCCCAGGAATTCTGCTAATGAAACTCTTTTCAGCCTTCTAGAAATGTTGTCACTTTGCCCATTGTTATTTTTAGCCATTGTCTGTTTCCTATTGTTAGGAGCAGTGAGAATTCTTAGGAGACTCTTTCTGTGTGGTTTAGCGATACTTTCGAGATACTGTGGGGGAAAAAGTGGCTACTGTCCTGAGAAAGTCCGCTCAAGAAATCACTCTAGTGTGGGGAGTGAAAGGGACCTAGTTTCAAAGGTGAGTGGCAAGGTACCGAACTGGAATTGTACTCTTTTTGTTTGTTTGTTTGTTTTTTCTTTCGAGACAGGGTTTCTCTGTGTAGCTTTGGAGCCTGTCCTGGAACTCACTTTGCAGACCAGGTGGTCTCAAACTCACAGAGATGCGCCTGCCTCTGCCTCCCGAGTGCTGGGATTAAAGGCATGCGCCACCACCACTCAGCTACGGTACTCTTACCTGTGGTTACTGGTTCTGAAGGGCCGTGAGGCCTGTGATGTGATGGCAAATGGTGGGAGCTTCCTCCTCATGGTCTCTCTGGGACAATGTATTCCAAATACTAAAATGGTCTGTTGAGGACTCCCATTGGCGGACTAGGGGTGCTATACATTATGAGCCCTACACACAACAAGAATACAATCCCTCTATTGTCCATTAGGTATAGGTGCAGAAGGCGAGTTCTAGGTACATTTGAGTGGGATGGGCAGGAGGAAGACTGCTCCATGCTGAGAACTGAATGCTTGTTTCCCCGTCTTGAAACCCTAATCCCCACATGATGGCATGTAGAGGTAAGGTCTTTGGGAGGGGATAGGACATGAGAGTGGAGCCCACACAAGGGCGTCATTGATCATATAAGGAAAGACATGAGGAAGTCCGTCTCGTTCCCTCTTTCTTCTCCAGTGAGGACGTACTGAGGTGGCAGGTTTTTACCAGGATCTGTCAGCCCTTTGATCTTGGACCTCCAGACTCCAGGACTGGAGGAGCTGACTGTCTGTTGTTCTTCAGCCACCCAGTCTGTGGGACTGCTTTGTGATCACAGCTCCTACAGATTAAGACAGGCAGGAAGATGACAGGTCTCCGGACTTCTAATGCCATCTATGCAGAGATGGGTACTGGTCAGTGCTCAAAGATTAGTCTGTTGAGAAACAAGGGAAATGAAATCCATACAGTGAGGTTTTTCCTAATTCCACATAATTGTTTTAAAGAGCAGTACCATGAGCTGCACTGTGGTTTTCCTGCTCAGAGGAGATTAAACTATGAAAGAGTGGTGTTACTCAGTTGTATTTATTTAGTATCTTTATTGCAAAAAAAAATTAGAATAGTTTTGTTCCAACAATAATTTATAAAAATATTTTATTGGCTTGCAAAATCCAGATGTGTAGATCTCGTGGCATTGGGAAATTAGAAAAATGGAAGGGAGGCAGGATGGGAAGATGGACTTGGGTGTTACCGACAGGAAGGAAGGGCCTGGTGGGGGTGGGGGTGGGGGGGTCTGAGGGGTTGTGTCAGGCTCTTTGTGGGTGCCTCTAAATATGGGCAACCCAGTGGTAACAGGAACTTTTAGAACATGTAGAAACTGTGGAAGGCATGGATCTGGCCACAGATGGAACATTCGGGAAATATAACCATAAGAGTATTAATGGCTGCTGTCTGTGGAGGCTACGGTGCTATGAGCTCCAAGTCTATGATTTTATTTAGTCAGTGTGACAGCCCTTGGAGGAGAGTGGTGTTGTTATCTCAGGGTTACAAATGAGGCCAGAAAGAAACAGGGTAGCAATGTCCTCTCCCTGAGCAAGGCAGATGGAGGGCGGGTTCAAATATGGGACTTGGAGAGCATAAAACTTGAGAGGCACTACTAGGTTGTTGTGTTATGCCACTGTCCATGGGAGGACTTGATTCTGGGCTTGGGTGAGATCTGTCTGATGAGAGAAATGGAAAGAGAGAGTAGGGCAAAGACTGAAAGTATTTAGTTAGGACCTTCAGATCCTGTCACCTACCACACAATCTCCTGAAAGAGAAAAGCACTGTATATAGAGATCACTGAATGGTCAGGGAGCACTGTTTTGTGGAGGCTCCATATCCCATTGGGTAGCCTGGGATCAGCAGCAACACACATGCACGCACACGCATATGCACACAATGTGTAGGAACAGTGCTCTGCTTGGGACGAATAACACAATAAAGTGATTTTGAGAATCACCCAGTTGGATGGCATGACCAATAAGAGCTAAAAGCTTAAAAGTTTCCAATGCAATTAAGGGCCATGTTATTGTCAAGCCCAGGGTTGCTTGAGGAGATGGGAATGTCCTGTCTTCCCTGTTCTTGTGTTGGGCTTTGGAGAGCTCCTGGGAAGAAATCATGAGGCGATATGTCCGTATGGTGGAATAGTACTCAGCAATAAAAAGAAACAAGCTATGGGTATATAAAACAATATGGACCAATCTCAGAATAGGGGTCCTGAGTCGAAGAAGCCAAACAGAATGGTTCCTTCCCATACATACTCATTTGTATAAAGTTCCAAAAAAATTCAGGCTAGGGCATGCAAGATGGTGCCACAGGTGGAGACACTTGCTGCCAAACCTGACGACCTAAGTTTGATCCCTGGAATCATAGACTTGACTCGTACAAGCTGTCCTCTGATCTCCACAGGGGTGCCTTGGCACCCTCTCCCCCAAATAAATAAAGGTTTAAAAAAATGCAAACTAATCCTTGGGAGCAGGAAGAAGGCAAGCATTTTCTGGGAAATGGGGCTGGGAGAATGGCAAAGAGGGAGAGAGAAAAGGAGCATAGGGAACTTTGAAGGCGGGGATGGCTCATGGACTTGTTCGTTGTCTTCATGACGGTGGCATTGATATATACATATACTAAAAGCTAGAAGTTGGACCATGGTGGTGGATACTGGTCTGTCATCCCAATCCTTTGGAAGGCTGAGAAAGGAGGATTACAAGTTCAAGGCCAGCCAGGGCAACTTCGTAAGAAAGAAGGAAAAAAGGTAAGGAAGAAGCTGTCCAAATTAGGGTTCCTAGTGTTGTGATAAAAACACCATGACCAAAAAGCAATCTGGGGAGGGAAGGATTTATTTTGCTTAAACTTCTGCATCACAGTCCTTCATAGAAGGAAGTCAGAGCAGGAACTCAAGGCAGGAACCTGGAGGCAGGAACTGAAGCAGAGGCCATGGAGAAACACTGCTTACTGGCTTGCTCCTCATGACTTACTCAGCCTGCTTTCTTATACCATCCAGGACTACCTGCCTAGCACCACCCAGAGTGGACTGCACCCTCCTATACCAATGAATAGTTAGTAAAATGTACCGTAGCCTTGCCCACAGGTCAATTGGTGGTGGTATTTTCTCGGTTGAGGTTCCCTCTTCTAAAATGACTCTAGCCCATGTCAAGTTGACATAAAAACCAGCCAGCACAGAGACTGAGGGAAGAGTCCAGTAGTAGAGTAGTTGGTGTCGCATGCACATGGCCCTCACTTCAATCCCCATTCATGCAAAAAGGAAAGAAAAAGAAAAGACATCAAGTTGTGTGGTTTAAGTTCACTTTATTATAGGTCATCAATGACACCTCAGAAGAGCTCTTTATAAACCCCCAAACACGCTGGAAAGATGGCCAGCAGGTATCCCTCAGGACCTGATGTGTGTTAGTGGTTAGATTCTGAGGGGTTGAGCCTGCAGCGCCTAGAAAGTGGGAGCAGAGGCTGGGCAGAGGGACAAGCCGGGTTGCAATCCAGCAGAAAACCCCTGGGATCTCTGGGCTAGGGAAGCCTTTAGGAATTGTCCTAGGGGAGCCTGGCATTATCCTCACAGGTTGGAAGCACCTGCTGAAGGCTGTTCTCTGAGAGACTGGCCGAGCGCTGTGTGCAGCGGTGCGGCTGGGCTTGGCTGTCAGTTGGAACATGGCCTGAGTGGGTCTTCACGATATTCTCTGGAGTCCAGACATCTAAAGCTGTAGTTCTTACGTCTGGTTTTGTTTTTGTTTTTTGTTATTTTTTTTTTTAATTTTATCAGAGGGAGAATTAGCTGGGGCTCATTCCCACATGGTGGATCTCACAACTCCCTTTAAGTCACTTGGTGATAGCAAAAAAATGTTGCCCTGCCAGACTGCCTGGGAAAAGGTGGCATGGGAAGGGTGGTTGTGTTGAGTTCTGAGCCAGCCTTTATAGCCAAGGGGGACTCTCTGGTGGGGGGCGGGGCCGTCGTGCCACCCCTTCATCAAGTTCCACCTTCTGTGACTTCAGTTACAGTCAACTTTTTGCTGAACATGTCAATATTTGTCTTGACTCTTTTGGGGTGGGATAGGAGGGAAGAAGGAAGGAAGGAAGGAAGGAAGGAAGGAAGGAAGGAAGGAAGGAAGGAGAGAGGGAGAGAGAGAGAGAGAGAGAACATCCACATACTTTTAGTGTAGTTAATTGTTATAATTGTTCTGTTATTAGTTACTACAGTGCCTAATACACATTACTCTTTACCAGAGGTATGTATGTATGTATGTATATGTATGTGTGTGTATGTATGTGTGTGTATGTATGTATGTATGAATGTATGTGTATGTATATGTATGTGTGTGTATATGTGTATGTATGTGTGTGTATGTATGTGTGTGTGTATGTATGTGTGTGTATGTATGTGTGTGTATGTATGTGTGTGTATGTATGTATGTGTGTGTATGTATGTGTGTATGTGTGTGTATGTATGTATGTGTGTATGTGTGTGTATGTATGTATGTATGTGTGTATGTATGCATGTGTACGTATGTATGTGTGTATGTATGTATGAATGTATGTATGTATGTGTGTGTATGTATGTATGTATGTATGTACGTACGTATGTATGTGTAGGGAAGTGAACTATTTGGTACCATCTCTGTGGAATGGGTGATTTGTTGATTCAGGAGACACTGTACTTCTCACAGTGCTGTTAAGATGGCAGGTACTCCTCCTTTCTCTTGACTGAAAGTCCACGGTGGCACAGATTCCAGATTTTCTGGGGGAAAGCAAAATACTTGTTTTCATTTCTGCAAAGCGGCTTCTGCTTAAAGACATCTCCAGCAGTGTGTGCTCTCAGAAGTTTCCCTCTTAGAAACAGGACTTTAGACAGTGGGTGAAAGCAGCTTGTCTTCCACCCGTGAGATGTTGTCTCTCAGAACCACACCAGGTTCTCTCCAGGGTCGTGGGAGGTGCCGGGACCTGAGAAGACACTTGCCACTGTACTGTCTTGCACGGCATCTAGTTATATTCTTACATTTCAAGCAGTTAAGTGGGGATTGCCATGTGCCAAGCATTGTTCCCTGTGTCTCAAACATGCTATCCCATTTAACTTACTTACTCTTTCCAATAAGCTCATGGAATAAATACCTTTTTAAAAACGAGCAAGAACAACCTCTGACTTATGGACTATAAATTTGGAGAGTCACATACTTATACCCACTTAACTATTTTCAGCCTACATTCAGAAATGAGTATCAGAATTTTGAACATTCCCTTCTGATTATCTCAGCTCCTGTAATACTAAATCTGTATGAACTAAGGATCATCAAATGTGCCCCCAAGATCTCTGGGGAATACCTAAACTTACATAAAAATTGTCCTTTGTTTGCTTGTTTTGTTTTTGTTTGTTTGTTTTTGGTTTTTGGTTTTTTTTGTCAAGTCCTTGAATACCATGATTTCTCCAAATGGTTCAGCTCCCAAAGTTGTAAGTGCATTTTCTTCTCCCTCTTGTTTGAGTACCCGATGTAGGATCATTGTGTGTCTATGGTGCGCTTCATGAAATGATGTAGAAGACTGGGGATGTCCCCATTCTTGCACTCCGTCTTCCATGCGTACAGAGTTAGAGTGGCTGTCTCTGAAACACAGGATGGAGCGGGGCTGGGAAGAACAGGGCCCCAAGATGGTTGCCCATGGCAGTCTGTTTTCTGTCAATAGGATGAAATACCTGTAGCTGGTATTTCTACAGAAAAGAGCTTTATTCAGCCCAAATTTTTGAAGATTCAAGGGTATGATGCTGGCATCGACCCTGCTCCAGTATGGACCTTATGGCATCATCATAGTGCTTCCAAGAGGGAGTGATTGAATGGGGACAGAGGAAGCCAGGCATGACCCAGCAGCCAGTATAATCTTTTATAACACGTTATGCTAAGAAGAACAAACTCGGGGAACCACGAGCCCCTAGGCATGACCTTAGTCCCATCCAATCAGTGTTCTCAGTGCCCTAAGCACCTCCCAACAGTCTCCTCCTCTTAATGTCCCCACGCTGAGAGCTAAGCCTTTAAGGGACAAACCACATTTAAACCATAGCACTCTCCATCACCAGGATCGTAGGGGACCAGTCTGTTGGTAACATTTGCTTCCCTTTCCAGGAAAGGCTCTTGTCAGATGGGAAAATAGAGCAGGTGTGGGGGGAAATGGGAAACATTTGTTTTGTAGACCTTGTAAGGGAAAGACCTCTAACCCATCCTTCAGATCAGAGAAGAAATAGTTATGGGTCTAACTAAAAGGGTCCTAAGTCTTCTAAATCACGTTATGAACACAAAGCACACCATAGAGACACAATTGTCCTACATCTGGTACCCAAGCAAGAAGGAAAGGAAAATGCACTCAAAACTTTGGGAGCTCAAGAGTTGGAGAAATCATGGTATTCAAAGAATTGACCCAAAAACTGGACAAATTCAATGCTTTTATATAAGTTTAGGCATTTGGGTCCAAATAAAATCTGAGACCTACTGCTACTGTGAGGTAAGACTGAGCTGGGTGTGGGATTCAGTCACCTGAGAGCTTGCAAAAATCTTTGCATTTGAAAGGTCAATTTTCAGAAGCAAACCAGCCTCCAGAAGCTAAGTCTCTCTATGCTCTCTAGAGAGGAGCTGAAACCAACCTGCATGCGGCTCCCGAGTGCGTGGCCAGCACTGGTGGTGAACACATGCCAGCCAGGAACAAGTCCATGGCTCTTCAGCCTTGCCTGCCAGCCTTCTGCCTGGACATGTGAGCTTAATTACTCTGCTGCTCTCTGGAAGCAATGCTGGCTTGACCTTGAAATCTCTGAGCAGGCGCCAGGTCCTGCAGGGTTTGTAAATGCCTCCTGTTGTGGGTACAGTTTGGCAGTGCCCAATTGGGAAGCTTGTCTCCTGCGGTTCTAAGAGATGCCCCATAGCGACGGGGCATCTTGTGTGTGCCTCTTTTACCAGGCTGGGCTTCTCAGATCATGATTGACTGGTGATGCCTCTTTGGGGGACTGGCCAAATCTGAATTTCTTCCTTTGGCTCCCTGAGCCTTCTCATCGTCAAGGTCGACACCTGTAAGATAATTACCACCATGTATGGAAATGGCTTTGCTTTTTCCATGAATGAAGGAAGGCTGCTGCCGTATTATTGAGAAATGGAGCTGCTACTTGGGTGGGAAATTACTTCTGTTTCCTGTACCATGTGATAAACATTAAGGGCTCCTAAATGTTGGTTTACTGATGCTTAATGACAGCAATTTTATTTGCCATGAATTTTTTATTCTGGAATTATTTTATTATATGCAGAAAACTTACACATATAGTAAGAGTTGGTCCTGGCCTCATTCTGTTCAGTTATTTATTCACTTATCTTTGAGGTACTCATAGACTTAATGCTGTGCCACTGACTCATACCTCTAGTGTGTGTTTCCACTGTGGTTAATGCATCGCACAGCTATGGTATATCTGTCAGAGCCGAAGACTGGCCATGGTGCATTTTTCTAAACTAAATTCCATACTTCATGCAGATTGCATGACTGTCCTTTATCTGTTCTAGGATCCAATCCAGGATCCCACAGAGCTCCTCAGAGCCTTACAGCTTAATCTCAGAGTATCTTATCTCGGAGCACTCAAAAGACAATAAAGAGGGAGCAGGAAGACTGGAGCTTCTCTTGCAGAGAAGACATCTTTACAGTAACGATTAAACAACAATTAAAACTTGACTGCCTGCTGTCACTCCTGAGTTGCCGTAGTTTTCCACTGGACTAACTGTTCAACTTTGGCTTCATGCGGTCACCTCTGTTTATTGAATTTATGCCCTCAAAAACTACAACTCTGGGTTTTGCTCATAGTATATTAGTGTATATATTTCTCATATATGAACATTTCATGTTTGTGTGATAGATGCACACATGTCTATGTGTGCCCGAGTCTCCACACCTGTCCACACTTGCCTTTCCTGTTATTTTGACTGTCAAAATGCCATGTGGGTTCTCAGACATGAGAACTCTTCACAAGTTAATCACTGAAATAAAAGGTTTACCTTTAGAGAAACTAGATTAGACCCCATTTTGTATTTTCAAGCTGATTTTAGCAACTGTTATCAGTACCAGTGTTGTTGGGTCTTGCTTTTGGGGAATATAGAAATCTTGATGTAAAAACCTCAGCTTGCCCAAGCTAATTTCTCTAAAGAAAAGTACATTTAAAAGAAAGCACAGTAGAGAGGTGTTCACACCAACTAAATATATTGTAGTAACATAGTTTAGATTCCTTTGCCAGATGTAGAAAATGCTTAATATAGGACCAAAAGAAGGGTATAATTTTTTTTTCAAAACACCATATTCTTTTTTCTCTCTAAGGCCCACAGAGATAATTATATGATTGGAAAATTATTCCTAGGAGGCAAGCTTAAAGGAACCAAGACTGGCTATATCAGAGGAGAGGAGAGCAAGGGGTGAGATAACGGCCTGCCTTTCCCTGTAGAGCAGCGGTTCTCAACCTTCCTAATGCCGTGACCCTTTAATACAGTTCTTCGTGTTGTAGTGACCCCCACCATAAGATTATTTTGTTGCTACTTTATAACAGTAGTTTTGCTACTGTTATGAATCATAACATAAATATCTGATATGCAGGATATCTGATATGAGACCCCCAAATAGGTTGCAACCCACAACCTATTTGAGAACCAGGTTGAGAACACTGCTGTACATGAAGAGGCGGGGAGAGGTACATATACAATGTTGTCTGTATCTTGGGCAGTCCTGAACACGACAGAGACCAGCACTTGTTTGAAAAGTTTTCAGGTCAGTGATCAGTTTTAAGTTTTAGTATGCAAGGCCAATGCTAATAATTTGATTTGTTCCAAGATACAATGTCTAGAGTTAGGAAAAATGCACCCAGGGAAAATATCAGCACCTCATGATATCTTTGTGTTTCCAGAAGCCTGGCTTCCCATAAAGTTAGTTAATTAGGAGAAGTGGAGTGATACACCCTCACTTCCAATTAAAAGCAAGGCTTTATTATAGCAAATGACGTTAGCAATAACTGGTACTATTAACTTTGTATTTAAATAAGGCATAAACTTTTAAAGACTTTTAAAGAAGTACAAATAAGGGCTAATTGGGTACCTCTCTTTGCCATTTAAAGTTCTTGGCAACAATTTAATTGAGTTTTGTTCATTTGTTTGTTTTTCTCCCAGGTTAAATAGAACCAGCTCATTTTCAGTCTTTAGGCTGTGTGTGTGCATGTGTGTATGTGTGCCCGTGTGTGTGTGTGTGTGTGTGTGTGTGTGTGAATGTATGTGTGCCCATATGTGCGTGTGCCCATGTGTATATGTGCCCGTGCGTATGTGTTCAGGATTCACCCATTTTGGGATTTCAGGACAGCTAAACACTGAAAGCCTGCAGATGAATTATCACATTGGGCCAAGCAATCCATTTTCACCCGAAACTGTCCTATTCCTTCTCTGTCCTCAGATTTTCTTTCCCTGGCTTCCTAGTCTTGAGTAGAGATATAAAAACCTCTTTTCCTACTCCTTCGACAGTGCATGGACCAGCTGCATGAACCCTATGACACTCCCCACCCCCAATCAGATAGGAGCCATTTATCTTTTCTGGGCCTGACCAAGGCTCTGACTTTATCTCTTTGAAGCATCTCCTACCTGACCCCTGCCATCTGCTGTTGACTAGTTATTTGCATTCAGCCCTTAAGTTTTGCTCATTAAACACCGTGGTTGGCAGCCCTGTGGCTCCCCTGCAACTTTTACAGCTTGGCCTTGGGTACTGGCTGTTTCCAACAGAGCCTGAAGGCACAAAATCTCAGAATATGAAAAAAACAAACAGAAACCCAAAAAGAAGGTCATACAATTTTCATTCAGGCTCAAAACGAGTTGTCCATCATTCAACGGGAGTAGGACCATCCTTGTTCTTTGACCTTTTTTTCTTCTTTCCTGTCTTTTAATAGTACTTACGAGGATGTTGTTAAAAATTATACAGGACTGGAGTGATGACTTGGCGGTTAAGAGCACTTAATGTGCAACCATGAGCATGGGTTTGGATCCCAGCTCCTATGTAATAAGCTGAGTGTGACCGTGTGCACCTGTAACCCCGCACTGTGGGACGTGGAAAGAAGAGGATCAGCAGGGCTTGTGGGGGCACAAGGGAGTCATCACATGTCTTCTATCACCCTCGACTTTATGCCTTTGACACATTCTCTCCCTGATCCTAAAGTGTGTGATTTTTGGCAAGACTGGCAGCCAGCAAGCCCCTCTCAAGTGTTTTGGTTGCAGTTATGAAAACACAAATAAAAATAGCAAGAACTTTTGTCCATTTTGTTTGGTGTCCATTAGTCAACATCTTGAATAGTGCTTGGAACCAGTAGGCACTTGAGCTAAGTTTTGGAAGGTTACTTTGCACTGTGTCCTGTCTCTTTTCTCTCCATTGCCAAATTCCTTTTATTATTATAGTTTCACAACAAGCTTTAATGCCTGTGAGACCAGGCTTTCTCTTTCACAAATTCCTCTTTCATAATTTTCATGGCTATTATATTTCTTTTCCTAGAGGATTTTTCTAAAAGTAGTCCTTGTTGGCATTTTAATTGGATTCATATTGAATTTACAGAAGGAGAATCTGTCATCTTGAAATTTTATTTAATTTTTTGCTTTTTTGAGACAAGATCTCACTATGTAATCCTGCCTGGCCTCAAGCTCACTATATAGACCAGATGGTCTCAAACTCACAGAGATCCACCTGCCTCGGTTCAGGTTGGCTTAGAACTCACTATCTAGCCCAGGTGGGCCTTGAACTTGTGGTAGTCCTCTTGATTTATCTTCCTAAATACTGAGATTACAGGCATGAGCTACCACAGCCAACCTCAACCTTTTAACCTAAAAGCAAACTAGACCTTTTCTTTAACTTAAAATTTTTATCTGGGGGCTGGAGAGATGGTAATTCTCCTGCCTTAGCCTCCTAAGTGCTGGGCTTAAAGGCATAAACCACCACTCCCAGACCCACTATAATTTTCATATCATTATTTATATATATATTAGAATTAATGGCTTTTATATATTGTCTAATCTGTGATTGTATTAAATTTTTATTATATATGTATATGGAGAGAGAGAGAGAGAGAGAGAGAGAGAGAGAGAGAGAGAGAGAGAGAGAAAGAGAGAGAGAGAGGGAAGTGTATTTTACAATACATATTAGTCTGGTGTACCGGCTGTGGTCTGGGTAGTCCAACAGCGGTTATCTCACAATGGAAGGCCAAGAATCTGGTCATTGTTCAGCAAGACTGGCTGTCTTAGCACTTCCTGGTGCTGGAGCACTAGAGGATTCCTGGAGAGTTGCCGATCTTAGAATCCCTAGGAAGAAGGCTCTAGCGCAGGTGAAGGGATGCCCCAGCAGTGGGGTAGATGAACTTGCCAGTGAGAGTGAAGGCAAACAGGCAAAGCGAAAGCTTCCTCCTTCCACATCCTTTTATGTGGGCTGCTACCAGAAGGTGAGGTCCAGAGTTAGGTGGGCCTTCCTGCCTCAAGTAATCCAAACAAGAAAATTCCTTACTGGCATGTCTGGCAGCTTGGGTTTTAGTTGATTCTAGATGCAGCCAAATTGACAATCAAGATTAGCCATCACAAAGCCTGAACTGATGAGGAAGAATTAAATGTTCATAGCAAGGTCAGGTTGGTCAGTAAAGGTTACCCGGAGGTAATGTCCAAGTCTGGCAGAGAAATACCAGAGCATGAGCTCAGCCAGGCTCTTGGCTTCTCTATGAGGATTGTTTTTCCTTCGTTTTCCAGTGTGGTGTCCCTCGTGGTTTGTATCTGAGACCTGACCAGAACGATCTCTTTAGTGTCTGTAATTGTTACTTTTCTGTTGCTGTGGTAAAACACCGTGACTAAGGCAACTTATAAAGAAAGCGGTTAATTGGGCTTACAGTTCCTGACAGTTGAGTCCACGATGGTGTGGTGGTAGGAACACCTGAGAGGTCACTTCTTATAAGCGAGAGGCAAAGAGTATACTGGCTAGGACATGAATGAGACTCTTGAAACCTCAAGCCTGTCCCAAATGACACACTGGCTCCAACAAGTCTACATCTCCTCATCCTTTCCAGACAATTCCACCAACTAGGGATCAAGTGTTCAAACATATGAGCCCGTGGGGGCCATTCTCACTCAATCCACCCCAGTAGCCATATTTGTGTGAACATTCTACTCAAGTCAGTCTATGCTTTTTGCAGCTAGCATGCTCCTTAAATACCCTTCCAATCTCTGTCCGCTGTCCCAAAATACTACTACCAAAAATATGTCCATATTTTAGTTATTTGCCACAGCAGTCCTCTATTTCTTAGTATCAGTCAGCTAACGCTGCTATAACAAAATGCCAAGACTTTAGTGACTTCAAAGAAATGCATTGCTCAGAGTTGTAGAGGCTAGGAGCCTGAAATCAGGACACCAGCATGGGTGACTCTAGTGAGGGATCTCTTCTTGGCTTCTGAATTCTCCCTGTGTTCTCCCCCTGGCCAAGTAGGACAGGGAGGAAATGAAGCTGGGGAGAAGAAGGTGGAGTTCTGTTCCTGACACACATCTTTGTGTGTGTGTGTGGTCCCCTCTGTGTACACACCTGTGTGTGCTCACCTGTGTGTGCACATGTGGACTCCAGTGTAAGGACCCTCTATCTCTCACCTGTGTGTGTGTGTGTATGTGTGTGTGTGCACATGTGGAATCCGGTGTAAGGACCCTTTCTATATCTCTCACCTGTGTGTATGCATGTGGAATCCAGTGTAAGGATCCTCGATCTCTCTCTCTTCCCCTTATTTTTTGAGATGGGGTTTCCCACTGAACATGGCGCTTGGCATTTTGTCCACACCAACCGGCCAGTGGGCTCCAGAAATCTTCCTATGTTGTCCACCCCCAGCACTTGGATTACAGAAGTGGGTGGCTGTGCCTGACTTTTACATGAGTGCTAGGGATCCAAACTCAGGTTCTCAGGCCTGTACAGCAAGAACTTCACCTTCAGCCTCCTAAATCCTGTCTTACTGTAGTCACGTGGTACCAGGGGGATGGGGAGTGTTGGGATTTCAGCATATGAGCATGAGGATGGAAAGGCTTTAATCATCTATTCTTGGTATGACACATCCGTGGTTCTTTATTGGGAATCCTTGGGGCCAGATGTGGTTTAGAGTTCAGCCTTTGAGGGATCTTAGGAAAATCGTGTGATAGCTGTACTGTATCAGGAAGTACTTCCGGTGGGTTTTGGGGTGATGTCTTGTTTTCAGGTGAGTTACTATTGTAGCAGCCCAATGTAAGATGACCATAAGGACCAGGTAAAGAAATATTAAGTGGTCCAGCAGTTCAGATCAGACAGCTTTGCTGCCACATGCCTCATGAAGCACAACTCCCAGGCCAAAGCTATTTGGGTTAGGGAGTTACAAACAGATTTGTGGCCCTGCCTTAGCAGAGGCCTTGGTGATTCTAAACTTCTAGAGGTGGGGGTGGTTGGCCGGGGGCGGGGGGAATCAAGAAGGACTATGCCCTCCTCTCCTCTGGGATTTTTTTAACCCTTAAGATCCCAGGCCTTGAGGCTTCCCACCTAGTGAAAACCAGGGCCTTGCACCAAACATCAATCCACCAATTCCTTGTTACCAACTCCCCCATTCCTGCCCCCCCCACCACTTCTTTCAACACAACCCAGCAAGTCCCCTGCTGAGTCTCTCTTCTACTTGTCCCTCTGTGCTCCCAGGTGACCCAGGACAAAGAGCTGGCTACACTTGAGACCACACAGGCTGAGAGCTCTTGGGGTGGGAGGTGGTGGCTCGGCAGGCTATCTTCTCCAGAAAGCGGCAGAAAAGCACTTCAAGGGAACCCCCAGGGCCCTACTCTCTGTTTTCTCCTCTGTGGAGATTGAATAAATACATGGCTGCTGCGTTGACTGAGCGTTTGCTCTGCTTGAGAGAATTGGATTTCGTTAGGAAGGGGGTGGTTAGCCAGGTCACTCTGGGGCAAAACTACTCTTTGAGAGCTTTGTGTTGAGTTTACAGGCCTCCTGGAGACAATTAGCATTTTCAGTTACCCAAGCAGCCCCGTCAAAGGCATCAGCCAATTGTTTCTTATACGTGAGGACTGCTGGGAGCTGGAAATAGGGGGTTTAGGATGGATTTGTCCCAGCCCTACCTCCTAATAAAGTCACATGTAGCCGCAAGGTGCATTGCTGTTCAAATGGGTCCAGGCCATGTATAGCTATATGGAGAGTCTGAGATGTTAAAATATTGGGGTTTAATTTAGTCCCCACACTTCTCCTCTCTTACTGCATCCTGCAGAATGCTGTCATGGTGGATTGTACTCACAGATTCCTGGGCACAGCCAACTGATTTTTCCCTAAGAAGGGTTCCAGAGAATCTTCAGGCATTTGTTTCTTGTTTCTGGTATACTGATCTCTGGGTCAGGCAGACTTCTGGGAAGTGATACTTTCCTTGTGAGTCTAGTTTATAATAGTCTCTATTCAAAATAGGGCAGGCTGGTGTTTTAATTAATCACTAATTAATTAATTAATTGCCCGATAGTCAGTGCTGAGGCATCTCTGGGTGGTGTCTTGGCTTCCAAAGATTTCCTTGTGAGGAAGGAGAATCACCCCCTAGGCCCAGCAGAGCTGTTTAGGTGCTGGCAAATCCATAAGAAACACCATGCAGGTTATTTGAGATCTTGTCTTCTTGTCCCCACAATTAGTCACTCCCTGACTTTTTGAAGGAGCCAAACCTCAGAGATAAGTCTAGTAAAAATATCATTTGAGATCAGAAATAAGTTCAGCCCGATGTGCACATTCCTGAGGGGACTGCCCAGAAGTAGGACACTGTCCAGGCACTTCTGGTCTTCCAGTTGGAGAAAGCAGTCCATGTAGGGTTATGTTCCCTCCATCCCAACCCACCTTGGCCAACTTTCCTCATTCAGTATCAGTTTGCCCATCTGATAAATGGAAATAGCACATGGGGCTATTGGATAACCTTGGACAGTGCCTGGTGCCTGGAATGTACCAGATCTGTGCCAGAGATGCTTCCTGTCCTGCTGCTGCTCAGATGGTCAGAGTGTTGCCCTCCTGACACATGACTGTTGGGATGAAACAAGCCTTTGTTTTCTCTCGGTTCTGAATGCAACACAGCACTAGCAGGGCCACACTGCCTCTTGAAGCTGCTGGGAGAGACTTCTCTCCCTCGCCCAACTGCAGGGGCCATACAAGTTCCTTAGCTATGACTGTCCTCGGCTGCTGCCTCTGTCCTCACTTCTGTGTCTAGTTGCCTTTCTGGTAAGTGTATGCAACATTTACTTACCAGATGATGATACGAGCTAAGTATCTCCTTCTGTGGTCCTTAACTTCATCACATCGGCAAAGACCCTTCTTTCAAATGATATGACATTCACACGTTCTAGCAACTAAGATATGGACACTGGAAGGGACCGCCATCCAGCCCTCTATATGAGAAAAATACTGTCTGTGAGGATTATGGTGACCTTGATAACAAGGACAAGACAAAGCAGTACAGAAGTGCTGGCACATCCAGGGTCCTGCCTGGGAATCCCCAGAGGCAGCACCCCAAAGGCGTCTGGACTCTGGTCTGATTCAGCTTCCTGCTCTTTACTTCTGTTCTGTTGTGTATTAATAACTTAAGGATAGGAGAAGGCATCATTGGGATCTGGTGGTTCCCTGCATGGACACAGTGAAATTCTGGGTCAAGAGGACGCTGCAGGTTAGAGGCCACCTGTGCGGGGAATGACAGGATCGAGGTTCAGTCTGCCTGCTCAGAGCCTGTGGGTGGAGAAGAGTTGGGAAACTCTTTTCTGTCTCCTTCATAGATGGAGCTTTGGGATGGTATAGCCTCCTAGAGCATCCCATCAGGAAACTCAGATGAACCTCAGTGTCTGTGTGCATTCACAGTTCTCAGGCATCAGCTTAATGCTGAGAGTCACTTAGCCATTTAGAAGGCGCTAGAGAGAAATCGCTCCTTGATGCGCTAGTTCATTCCCTAGCTCGATTCAATGAAGAGCCATCAGCTCTCAGAGACTTGGAGGGTTGGGAGACTGGACTCTGGTCCCAGTACTGGTTTTCTGGTTAGGAAACTTTGAGGAAGTTGCTTAGTTACAAATGAGAGGTAAGAGTGCTAAGGCAGCTGGGCGTTGGTGGCGCACGCCTTTAATCCCAGCACTCGGGAGGCAGAGGCAGGCGGATCTCTGTGAGTTCGAGGCCAGCCTGGGCTACCAAGTGAGCTCCAGAAAAGGCGCAAAGCTACACAGAGAAACCCTGTCTCGAAAAACAAACAACAACAACAACAAAAAAAAGAGTGCTAAGGCAGCTTGCTGCCCATCCCGAGAGAAGAGCAAGTGACATGTCCTCCATGTGAGGCCTTCATCAAACCATCATCTCTAGTAACCTCATGGGATTAAAAATATTTTGAGCAAAAATAATGCAATATGGACAACTCCTAACTAAGATACTTTTGCATTGATGGTGGCATTGAAAATATCAACCGTGAAACCCTGCATCTAGAAGTCTAGTGTCTTAGTCAGGGTTTCTATTGCTGCGAAGAGAAAACAATGACCACGGCAACTCTTTTAAAGGAAAACATTCAATGGGGGTGGCTTACAGTTTCAGAGGTTGGGTCCATTATCATCATGTGCAAACAGACATGGTGCTGGAGAGGGAGCTGAGATTCCTACATCTTGATCCCACAGGCCACAAGGAGTCATCCATTTCACTGGGCATGACTTGAGCATATAGGAGACCTCAAAGCCCGCCCCCATAGTGACACACTTCCTCCAACAAGACCACATCTACTCCAACAAGACCATACCTCCTAATAGTGCCACTCCCTTTGGGGGCTTTTTTGTTTGTTTGTTTGTTTGTTTTTTGTTTTGTTTTGTTTTGTTTTCAAACCACCACATTTAGCAAATAGGAACACCAGAGTTCTTCCTTCAGCCACAGCCTGTCAGGGCTTGTTGTGAGCACCAACGGGTAGGTAGTTGGTCCTTATGTGTTATTCCAGGCTTCAAATCCACTGATGGGAGCAAATGGTTCTTCTAGTCTCATTCCAGACTGGGTTCTTGGCTTGGGTAGTATTATTTATTTTTCCTTGATATGTTAGTTTCTGTTTATTCTCCAAGTCCACCTTCAGAGCTGCTGAGCCCTCAGGGAAGCTTTTCTGACCTTATCTATAGAGTTTGTCCTCTATTCCTGGGTGCATTCCTTCAGGGCCCACCTACAGTGAAGAGATGTAGTCACAGGATTGAAGAGATACCCAACATCTCAGTTATCAAGGTCAATGGTATTTAAAAATATCAGCATATTTTCAAAAATCAAGATAATGCCAGTAAATCTGTGTTGAACCTAATGTGTATTTGAAATAGGAGGCCAAAGGCCTGGCAAGATGACTCAGCTGGTAAAACTGCTTGCCAAGCCTGAAAACCTGAGTTTGAGCCCCAGGTTACTTACCAGGTTTTGGTAGAAGGAAAGAATTGAGTTCTTCAAGTTGTCCTCTGACCTCCACATATCCTGTGGCACATGTGGCCTGTCCTAGATTGATTGATTGATTGATTGATTGATAGATAGATAGATAGTAGATAGGTAGATAGGTAGATAAATAGATGATAGATAGACAGACAGACAGACAGATAAATGTAGATAGAGACAACATCTTATTGTACACTCAAATGACTCCTCCTCACTCACTTTTATGTTATCCCAGCTCTGCCCACAACAAGTGAGCTGGGGAATGTAGCTTGCTGGTTAAATACTTGCTTAACATGCAGGATGCCCTAGGTTTGATCCTCAGGGCCATATAAAACTGGGTAGATAATGCATGCCTATAGTCCCAACACTTGGGAGGTTGAGGCTGGAGGATCGGAAGTTCAGGATTGTCGTCAGTTATGTGGTGAGTTTGAGTCCACCTTATGGTCATTGGAGAGCTTTTCTCAAATAAAATGCAAAGCAAAAATATATAAACCAAAGATGTATTAGTCTTTGTTTTATGTATGTGAATGCTTACCTGAGTGTATGCTTGTGTGCCGTGTGTGTGAGTGGTGCCTAAGGAGGCCAGAAGAGGCCCGGGTACTGGATTCTTTGAAAAGGATTGTTGTGAGCTGCCATATGGGTGCTGGGAACCAAACCCAGGCTCTCTGAAAGAGCAGCAAGTGCTCTTAATCACAGAGCCATCTGTAACCTCTCCAGCCCCTTAATATGTATTATTTATTTATTTATTTATTTATTTATTTATTTATTTATTTATTTTGTTTGTTTGTTTGTTTTCCTTCAACTTTTTGTTCACGGTCCCTTTCAGCGCTGGTCTTGGCACACACACACTCATAGGTGTTTCTCTGTTTGCCTGGTTCCTCTACCACTGCACCACGAACTGTGCAGGCAGGAACAACCTCTTCTAATTTGTGCGGGGGGGCCTCTGCGCCCAGCTTTTTTTACTCCCGCCTCCTCCTCCTCCTCTTCACGTTGAGAACAGAAATAGCACTTCACTGGATTCAGCCCAGTCAGTCAGCAACAGCATTTGCTGAAGGATGCGTATTTTACTGACAATTTTTCATGGCGGAGCCGGGAGCGCAGCATCTTCAGAATCCTCCTGGAGACCGTTTTTGATTCTCTTGCCCAGAGTTCTTCATTCCTGCCAGCTGCCTTATCTCCTCGCATCCTTCTTATTTCCACAGCCTCTTAAGATAGAGGGGAAAAAAAAGAGAAAGAAAGAGGGAAAAAAAAAATCAGCATTCCAGGGCAGCCCTGGGTTGGTACAGCCTCTAAGCCCAGCAAATGTTCACCTGCTGTTATTCCTTAACATTCCTGAAAGGTGTCAACTATGGCCGTGGGGTGGGGGTGGGGGGCTAAGTTGATTATACTGCCCCGATGGCTCAGTATTGCCCCGTAGATGGCCTTAGTGTATAAGTGATGAATGAAAGAATTAATGAAAGCATGAAGCCTGGGCCTGTAATTGGAGACTTTTCTCTGTCTTGCCCCGTTTGGTCTGAGGAGTAGGAGAGGTAAGAGGTGGCTGTGGCTGCTCCCTTGCATCTCTGATCTTCCAGCATTTACCCTGATATCTGACTCTGGGTTTTTATTGTTAAGACTAATTAGGATTGCGCTTTATGAGTGAGCTGGACGGGATGCCTGGGGGAGGTGTTCTTACACAACAGCTTTTGTTTGTCACTTTTCAGATAGGGTCTTGCCGTGTAGCTCAGATTGGTCTCAAATTCATGATCCTCTGGCCTCTGACTCCCAAATATTAGGACCATAGGTGTGTGCTACTGTACTTAGCTTCCCCATGCTTCTTAACTGAACCCAAAGCACCTTTCCTCTCCCTATCCATAAATTCTAGGCTCCCCCGACCCATGAGTACTGGCTAATAGAAAACCTAATGGTATCAGAGTGAACACCCCAATCCTGTGTTGGGAAAGAAACTTACACACACACACACACACACACACACACACACACACACACACAAACTCTCATGATACTCTTGGTGAGTCAAGGGTTCCATTGTTGTCATAGGATCCCTGAACCCCAGGTCACAGAGAACTGACCTTCCTGTGTCAGTGTGCAGAACAGGACTGAGGGTTGCAACTTGATCCCAATCACTGAGTGTCTTCATTATTTTTCTATCGCCACGATAAAACACCTGACCAAGGCAACTTATAAAGAAAGGGTTTAACGTGGAGCTCGAAGTTACGAAGGGTTAGAGTTCATGACAGTCATGGTGGGGAGCATGGCAGCAGGCAGGCAGCAGTAGCTGAGAGCTGACATCTGGTCCACAAACATGGAGAGCTAAAGGAGAATAGCATGGGCTTTTGAAATCTCAAAGGCTGTTCCCAGTGACACACTTCCTCCAACAAAGCCACACCTCCAAGTCCTTTCCAAACAGTTCTACCGACTGGGGACCAAGTATTCCAACATAGGAACTTTCTCATTCAAACCATGACACTGAGCACAATTTACCTGAGACCCAACCTTCCCCTGGCATGGAACTGCTCCTTCATTAAGAATAACATGATGCCGGGCGTTGGTGGCGCACTCCTTTAATCCCAGCACTCGGGAGGCAGAGCCAGGCGGATCTCTGAGTTCGAGGC
>CABHPQ010167487.1:0-16709 GCA_902168405.1 Peromyscus aztecus
AGAGAGAAAGGGTCATCTCATAGCTTCAACTTCTAAGAGACTTATCATTCACTGACTAGTATCAAACACCTGCAAACACTTTTTGTGGTTTTGTTTTGTTTTTGTTTTTAATGTTTCTCCAATTATGCATTTGCTTCAACAATCTCTGTAGAATTCTCATAAACCACAGCATCGAGCAATTGTTCCAGAGAATTTGGCCATAGATGAAGCTCCCAAATACCCAAGACTATCTAGGTTTGAGTCTTATTAGGAGCTATCTTTACAGGTCTCAAGGACCAACAGCCCAAGCCACTGTGAACACTATGAATCAGTGTTGTAAGAGAATCAACTGTGGGATGCTTTATCTTCTCTGACATCTCTCTACTCAAGTTCCCTTGCTTCTTAGTACTTCAGCATCAAATACATTAACGTTTCACTGAAGGTGATTAATATTAATTCATTTTATGCTTTTTATTTAAAACTGGACTTTTTTGATTTTTCCTATATTTTATTTTCATTTATTTTTTATTGAAAATAGACTTTTTCACACAATATATTATCATTATTGTTTCCCCTCCCTCTACTGCTCCCAATCCCCCCCATCTCACCTCCCATATGAATCCACACCCTTTCTGTCTATGGTTAGGAAACAGACACCTAAGGAATAAAAATAAGATAAACCTCAAAACAAACAAAATAAAATATGACAAAACAACCAAACAAAGAAGATGAACAAGAAATGCATATACATACAGAGACATACACGTTTGCACACACAAGAATCCCATAAAACCGCAAAACTTGAAGTCATAATCTATACACAAGCACCATAGGTTTTTGTGAAATAGAATGACCTCACTTCCCTCCCTCCAGCCCCTCGCAACTGCCCTGGCTTGACCCTACCATACTTCCACCACTCTCAAGTTGATAGTCTCTTTTTCCTTGAATACTATTGTTTCATATGTGTGTGTATATAAATATACAAATAAAAAAACTCTGCAGAGTCCATTTTTGTTGTTGGTATGTATATGGTTTCAAGGCTGATCACTCTACATTTGACAACCAATAAGGGGGCTCACCCATGAGCAAGGGTAATTCTTCTTCTTGCAATCATTACTTGTCTGTAGTTCTTTTCTAAGGGTAGGCCACTGTGAAATATTCCCCTGTCATGTTAAATAATCCATTGAAAAGAATCTGTTGCTGACACATTGCTAGACAAGCATAACTTCTTAATACATTGAAAATCTTATCCTTATACTCACAGATAGCTGTAGCTAACATCACTCATCAAAAAGGGCTCTCTTCACAGCAAAAAGAAACCATCACATAAAACCAAAAGAGACACAATGTGGAAATCAACAGATCAGTGGAGACCAGCCCCAACAGATAAATCTATCCCAGAATTCCTTTATATATGGCCTAGGTAACATCTCATTAGATGGGTCAGCAATATTTTAATATTCAGAATACCAGGAAGTCTGCTGTAAAACAATCTCTCAAAGAAATGTCTTCCCAAACAACTTTGCTTCTATACTTTTTAAAATAGTTTCAGATTTTGCCAGGCAATGGTGATGCCTGCCTTTAATCCCAGCATTCGAGAGGCAGAGCCAGGCTCTCCAGAGCAAGATCCAGGACAGGCACTAAAACTACACAGAGAAACCCTGTCTCAAAAAAAAAAAGTTTCAAATTTTATTTTGACAATTGTATACATGTATACAATGGGGGAATTTTTGTTAGTTTTGTAGCTGTACACAACATGTTTTGATCAGATTCATTCCGTTATTGTCTCTTTTCATACCTCCTCTTCATCTTCTCCTTTTTAAAAATTGCCTTGGTTTCTTTCTTTCTTTTTTATTTTTTTAATCTTGTCTTGAACTACTAGGATCAAGTGATTTTTTGCTCTTCAGTCTCTTAAATAGCTATGACTACAGGTACACACTGATGCTCACAGCTGTGAAAATGTTGTAATTCATGCTGTCATTCACGCACTGCTGGACTGATTTTTGTAAATACTTCTAGTTTGCTTTGTGTCCATAATAAAAAATAACATGACCAAACAACCTAGAGGAACAAAAGGTTTATTTCATCTCATCTGACAAATTACAGCTCATCAACAAGAAAAGTGAGCTGAGGAACTCAAACAGAAACCATAGAGGTTTGTTTACATTTGCTTACAGGTTATTCACTGACGCATGCTTAGCTAGCATTTTAATACAGTCCGAACCCAACTGCTAAGGAGAGCGCCACTCACTGTGAGCTAGGACTTCCTAGATTAATCAACAATCATGACCATGCTTCACAGATATTCTCTCAAGCTAATCCAACCTAGGAAATTTTTAACTGGCCTTCCATCTTTCTAACTAGTACAATATTATAACAGAAATTTCTGTCATCTATTTGCTTAAAACCTTTGAATATAAAACATGATCATTGCTCCACATCTAGACTGTACTGTTACTCACATCACCAAGGAGGCTACCTGGAAAACAGGTCCCCAAGAAAGACACGGGGATCACCCAATGATGGAGAAATGGATGAGATCTTCATGAACAGCCTGGTCATAAGTGGGGGAAATGAAGGGCGAGGGGCGAGGGAAAGAGAGCTTGGGGGAGCGGGAGACCCCAGATGGATCAACAACAGAGAGGGAGAACAAGGAATAGGAGACCATGATGAATGAGGACCACATGAGAATAGGAAGAGGCAAGGTGCTAGAGAGGCCCACAGAAATCCACAAGGATACCCTGACAGTGGACTGCTGGCAATGGTCGAGAGACAGCCCGAACTGACCCACTCTGGTGAGGGGATGGCCAAACAACCTAATTGTCGTGCTAGAAACCCCATCCAATGACTGAGGGATCTGGAAGCAGAGATCCACGGTTAGGCCCCGGGCGGAACTCCTGGAGTCCAATTGGTGAGAAAGAAGAAGGTCTATATGAGCGAGAATTGTTGAGACCAGGGTTGGATAAAGCACAGGGACAAATAGCCAAATGAATGGAAACACATGAGCTATGAACCAATGGCTGAGGGTCCCCCAACTGGATCAGGCCCTCTGAATGGATGAGACAGTTGATTGCCTTGAACTGTTTGGGAGGCATCCAGGCAGTGGGACCAGGTCCTGTGCTCATTGCATGAGTTGGTTGTTTGAAACCTGGGACTTATGCAGGGTTGCTTGGCTCAGCCTGGGAGGAGGGGACTGGCCCTGCCTGGACTGAGTCTACCAGGTTGATCTCAGTCCTCGGGGGAGGCTTTGCCCTGGAGGGGGTGGGAATGTGGGGTGGTCTGGGGGGAAGGGGAGGGGGGCGGGAAGGGGGAGAACAAGGGAATCCGTGGCTGATATGTGGAACTGAATGGTATTGTAAAATAAAAAAAATAAAAATAAAACATGATCAATCGAAAAATTCTCACATGCACTATCTTTTTCTTTAAACCTCACTGGAAAAGTTATAATTCAGATAGGTATTTAGAAAAAGCATGGAGTGTACAGCATATTTATTGTTTTAGTTGAATCAATTTGTAAAGTAAATAATTCATTTTGCATATATTGAATAATCTTTTTATCTGGCACTTTGAACACATTTTCTTATAAAATATTTAATTTTTAAAACTCTAAAAAAGTAAGTTACATAATAAAAATGATTGGCACCTACCCTATTTGTAGCGGAAGTCTAAGATCCCAGAAGAATCATCAATTGAGCCCTGTCAATGCTGGCATATCTCTTTCAAGAATGTTTCTGAGTCTTCCCACCCGTGATGCCTTCCATTAGTGTAAAACTTACTCTGGTCTTTCCAACATAGCACGCTAATTGCATCTATAGTGTCTGCTATCCCCAAGTCTTCATTCATGCTCAAAAGCTATCCCAAAGCTGTGCCCAGTAGCTCATGTCTGGAACTCAAGCCCTTCAGTGACAGGAGGATTATGAGTTTGAAGAAGCTGAGGGGCAATGTGTTTAGAAATGTACTAGAGCCACAACAATAAGGATTTTTTTCTAGCATGTGTTTAATTTACTCAGAGTAACAATAGAAATCTTTTTGCCTTCATACTTGGAAATCATTGTAACTACTCTCACCTTTTGAAAGTTTTAGAGCATACGCTTACAGTTTGCTATTTTGGAACCTGGCAATTTCTATGTTAATAATCTAATAGTGAAAGAAATAGTTACACATAGGAAAACTGTGTAGGAACAAAGAATGAATTTTAAATTTTATGCCTTTGCCTAAAGAAGATTCTCTGGCATATAAAATTACATTTATTATGATAATGTATACCCTTAAAGTTCTAATCTCTTCCAAGTTTTAATACAATATCTATGGAAGACACCATCTCTAGAGTTTACTGAGCAGGAATTATACTAGAATTATGCATTTTTAAAAATGGCACTCAATGATAACTGTAATAAAAATTGAGTAAATTGAAAGTAATTAGCTTAACATAATTATTTTGCATATGATATTACAAGTGAAGAATTAACCTCTCTAGCAATAATTCTCATGCTGTTATTTTCTGAACATATCATCATTTCATATACAACAGACATTATTTATGTATTTTGAAGTCAGTAATTCTACCAACAGTGCCTATATCATTATTTTCCGAAGAGCAGCCACATGATATGTTTAAATTAGTGTGGTTTAATTAATTTTTTGCTGAGTTAAAGGTTCAGTTTAGAATATACCTTGGTTAGCTATTGCCAAGGACTTTTATCTAGTAATTGCCTGTCATTGCATAACATTAAAAATGGTAAGATCTTTAATATTTGTAAATATCCAAATAAATTATAATGATGGATACTATTATATACAATAATGCATTTTAATTTAAATATAGAAGTGTAACAAAGAAATTGAAATTAAACATGTTATTAGTTTTAGATATATTTATTTAATTATTCTGAAAATTTTAGATATTGAGAAAGTAATTACATTTTATTGAATTATGTGAAATCTAAGATACAAAAAAATGGAAATACTCTTTCTGAATAAGATGTAACAATTTTGAATTATAGTAATTTTGGATATTTAGAAAAGTGAAAAATTAAAATCCATCTTGCTACCAAACAGCATTTTCTTAATAAACATATTTATTTATATACACATATATAGGTACAACTAAGTCAACCTATGTTGTAGGTCATATTTGAAAGTCTCAAAACCAATATGATCCATTTCAAAACATCCTAGGACAGAATGACTTGATCAGCATGAGGTACAGAGGAATTTTGAACTTAAGCTAGTCAAGAGAACTAATTTTTAAGAGGAATTTGCAGGATTTTATGGAAATATTTATTAATATATGTGTGAAAGGAGTGTTTGGAGCAGTGGATCTTCTTCTCTGGAAGGATGTTGCAGAGACGAGAAAGTCACCAAGGCAAACATTGGCTCAGTGAATTCCATGAATGTGTGTGTGTGTGTGTATGTGTGTGTGTGTGTTTATTTTAAAAGGTGCAATTTATCTGAAATGATATTTCTTATTCTAACTAACCAGATATTTTCTTTGTCTTGTTTTGTGAAGTGTAATTTTCTTTAGTCCCTTAATTTTGCAGGACAGGTTATATTGTAGGTGAATTTGAAGGTCACCACATTTAAAACTATGTTACCATCTCCTATTCTCTGAAACCTACCTTAACCTCAACCTTCTAATAGATCTATACATTGTCTCCTGATATTTTAGATTTATGCATCTAACCTACATTTTTCCTTCATTGGATTTGTTAAAACAAACAAACTTTCAATTAGGGAGTATTGTAATTTTGAGCAAATCACTTCCTGTTTTTGGATGACAGTCATTTACAAGGTTTCTACAAGTATCTAAAAGACTTCAATAAACTTTGCATTGATATTTCTGTCTCATTTTTAATAAGGTAGATGAATTTAGAACAGATACATATAAGAAAACAAAAATAGATGAGCAGAAAAAAAGTGACATTATTAAAATCCATTGTATTGGTTATATTTGTTATCAGTATGACACAGCCTAAGGTCACATGGTTAGGAGAAATGTCAACTGAATAATTGTGTAGATCAGATTGACCAGTGTCTATGACTTTGAAGAATAGTCTGGGTTGGTAATTGGTGTGTGAGACCCCAGCTTCCTCTTGGTGGTGCCTTCAATGGTCAGTTGATCCTGGGATATATAAGAAAGTAAGCTGAGTAAGCCACAGAGCAAGTAGCATTCCTCAATGGTTTTATTTGAGTTCCTATTCTAACTTCCCTAAGTGATGGACTGTTAATTGCCAAGTGAAATAAACTCTTACCTCTCCCAAGTTTCTTTTGGTAATATTGTTTATCATTGAAAAATAAATCAAAAAACAACTGGTTATTATATATAAAGTATTTGTTCATGATGGGAGTGAATATGTAGTATATATGACAATCTTTGGCTTATAGCAAATGTTATACATTAATATACTTACTGGTTTATGTTCTGAGAGTTTAGTATTAGTTAGGTGAGTGATAATCATCACACATTCATTGAAATAGTTAATCTTAAAAAATTCTAAGATGCATATTACGCTATTGTATTACAAAGGCAGAGAACAATACAATATAGATATAATCTGCTACCTGAAACCACATGCTCACATTGCAACCTTTAATATTATGAATATGTATTACACATATATTCAGTATAATAACCCTATTTCTTTCTAGATGTACATGAGAAACCATTACCTAGAGTTATTTGTGTGAGTGTAGGACATTATTTGAATATTTTCAGTGAGGCATGCATTATTCTTATTTAATATACCTCACTCATTTATATTAAATCTCTGTGACTTCTAATATTAAATTTCTGACTTCTTTTGAGAGGCAAGATGCTGTGATTTATCTCAAAATTATAGACAATTTTGGTAAACAGCGTATTATAATGATAGTAGTTACAAACACCATCTATATGAATTTTACAGAGATTTTCTTTTTGGTTAGCACATCACAAATATGGAGAGGAAAACTGTCATGTTCAATGCAACTGAGAACTCAAGTAAGATGGCAAGTTAACTTTGACCCTTGGATGTAGATTGTGCTACACATGTTGTCAATTGGGTTGGGAAACCCCTGGTAAGTTACTCTCCATAAATTGACCAGTTGTAGATTTCTATTCTATGCTCTATATTTTGGAAAAAAAAGAACTTTCTTTGATGAGGAGTGAAAACTACACATATCTGTGGGTATAAGTTTAAATATTTAGATTGCAGTTAGAAATTATGCAGGTTTAGGAAAATGGAAGTGGTACATTCTCCTCAAAGGTGTATGAACTCACAAATAATTGGAAATTGGCTAGGTTTACAGTACAAAGCATGAATTCTTTCCTATTGACCTGGATATAGATCTGTTAAGATTGCTGTCAGCTGCCCCCAGATATAAGTGCCACCATTACAACCTTGGAGATATCGTGTTATGGCTGTCCTTCTTGGGGTTCATGGACTTTGCAACTAAGTAGAACTATCAATTGTTTTCCTCCCTTGGAAGCTAGCATAGCATCTTCAGATATTATGATGTATATATTAATAATATAGATATATATTAGCAATATATATTTCTAAAATGAAAAAACTGAATTTCAGCTTTGGCTTGGTGAATGTTGTCTTATCTCTTTATATATCCTCAGGAATGATCTATTGTAATGACTATATAATACGTGTGTATTTAGATAAGTATACATGTACAAACCAATACTATTATACATGAAGAAAGAGACATTTTATTAAAAAACTCCCATTTATATTTCCTCATTTGTGATATACTTACCTGGCTAGCAACATTTTGAGAATAATATAACTTAATTCTTACAGCTGGAGATCAAATTATTGACATTTTTTTATTTATTGGTGAATATTGGAATGATAAAATAATTTTACTTGATAAAGTATTGTGAATGCTTCAAACATGGGGTTGTCTGCCCTGAACAATTCACTATCTATTATTTAGCGAACCAAATTTAGCCTAGTACCATTCTTGTATTAGCAATAAGTAAGCATAACTAACTTTCAATGATTACATATTTTATTAGTCTGGGTATGTTTGTCCTTTCAGCAAAGATAAGAATATCAAAACAGTAGTCCTCCAGTCAAGATCAGGAGAATTTGTTTATATAAATTTCATAATATATTTTATTAAAAATATATTTTGATAGTGTATACCACAGGATAAAAACCTAAAATAATCTTTTTGGCCATTATAATCAATTGCATTTAGAAATTTTGTCCTCTTAGAAGAAGCTAGTAATTACTCATAATTTTCTTAGGATAAAAAGATAGAATCTAAAGGGAGAATTACTCAATGTTTCCTGTTATCTACTTAATATCCATCAGAGAAACCTTGTGTGAGATAATTCTTCCAACTATTATGCTCCTATTCTGGTGGTAGTAAAGATATAAACATTTATCCTGCACTTTGCTTATGTCATTCTGTGGTCACAGATAATAATCAAACCTTATAACAGATGAATATTACTTTAAGCCTTTGGGAGTGGAATATAGCTCATATAAGAAACTGTTGGTCATATAAGAATAGGGCCAAGAGACTAGATTTACAAATACTGATGGACAATGAAATAAATTTAATATTACAAATGTTTCAAGAGTTGATTTTTGGAATATAAAAATCATATTTGTTAAATTTAAGGACATTGCTGACTACATCAAAGATTGTTTAGTTAGAATAATGAAGTTCATGATTTGAGGAGATTCTGAAAAAAAAATAAAAGGGGAGAGATTAGTCAAAAAGACTGAAAGAATGAAGAATGAAGGAAATAGATTAATTAAAACTACACTCAAATTTTTAAAACAATTATTGACATACATTATTTATCTGTAATAAATTCACTATGACATCTTCATACATATACATTTTAACATATTCCCTAAATATCCCCTTTAACCCTTCTTCTACTTCTGATGATATCCTTCCCCTTTTATTAGTCTTCCTTCTGCTTTCATAACTTTTTAAATTGTATGTATATTTCTCTGTGTGTGCTCCCCACAGAAAGAGAGAGAGACTCAGAAAGAGACAGAGAGGCAGACACAGAAAGAAAGAGAGATCCTTTTGGCTTCTTTGTCAAAAATTATATGTTCATAGGTGTGCAGATTAAAGTCAGGGTATTCAATTCGATTCCATTGGTCCACATGATGGTTTTTGTGCCAGTACCAAGCTGTTTTTATTACTGTAGCTCTATAGTAGAGCTTGAAGTCAGGGATCGTGATGCCTCCACAGGTTGTTTTATTGTACAGGATTCTTTTGGCTATCCTGGGTTTTTTGTTTTTCCATATGAAGTTGAGTATTATTCTTTCCAGGTCTGTGAAGAATTGTGTTGGTATTTTGATGGGGATTGCATTGAATCTGTAGATTGCTTTTGGTAAAATTGCCATTTTTACTATGTTAATCCTGCCTATCCATGAGCATGGGAGATCTTTCCATTTTCTGACATCTTCTTCCCTCTGAATGGGTGAGACAGTTGATTGCTTGAACTGTTTGGGAGGCATCCAGGCAGTGGGACCAGGTCCTGTGCTCATTGCATGAGTTGGCTGTTTGAAACCTGGGACTTATGCAGGGTTGCTTGGCTCTGCCTGGGAGGAGGGGACTGGCCCTGCCTGGACTGAGTCTACCAGGTTGATCTCAGTCCTCGGGGGAGGTTTTGCCCTGGAGGGGGTGGGAATGTGGGGTGGTCTGGGGGGAAGGGGAGGGGGGCGGAGGGGGGAGAACAAGGGAATCCGTGGCTGATATGTGGAACTGAATGGTATTGTTAAAAAAAAAAAAAGAAGAAAGAGAGATCCAGTATGTTTAATTGCTGGTTCTTAGAACATGTGTCAGGGGTTGTTTACAGAAATATAAGCAGCTTAAAGTTGTATTGCCCCTGAAGAACACCTCTCTCCTTTTTAACAACCATTAACAGGCACATGAGATCCTCATTGAGGGCCTGGGCCTTGTGAGCATCTACCCACCAAGACAGAATGTTGAGCTGCCCAACGTAGTGTACATCTTATAGAGGAGCTCACTGATGCTGTAATGTTCAGGAGTACAATGGTAATACTATGCACAAAGACAACATTCTATAGCATTCTCTCATTTTCTGTTGTCATTACATACTTTCTGCTTCCTCCTCTGCCTGTGTTACCTGACCCTTGAATGTGATGATACGCATTCTTCAATTAGAGCTGAGCATTAACGAGTCATATATTCTCAGCACATTGACCAGAAATGCAATGCATAGATTTTTGAAAGGTATGGAAGAGGAGACACGCAGAAGGCAAATGGAATAGAGGCAGAAATCAGGGAGATGTGACAACAAGCCAAAGGGCATTAAAGCCACCAGAAACTTGGCAAAGGAGGGAGTCCTTTGTTGACAGGTTGATTCGGGATTCAGCTTCCTGGATTTGTGGAGGAATAAGTTCTGTTATTTTAAGTTACATGATTTAGCTTGAGCAGCTCCAAAGATATGAACACTACTAGAAATGCTGTTTACAGAGAAACTTGAAGCTTTAGCTTTTGTTCCCTCTTTGTCTCTGTACGGGGTGAATTTATAATGCTGAGAACATGTGTCTGCCTAGGTGACCAGAATTTTCTTTTATAAGTACTGTGCCAAGTCTATATGAGGGAGAAGAATAGGGTAAATGTGACTGAAACCATTAGCAGGCCCATGTAGTCACGTGCCATGGCCACAAGGTCTGTGCTAATCACACAGTATGGGCAATTGTATTCACACTTTTATTGCAAAATATTATAGCAGAATGGAGAGACATCACAAGAGACAATGCAGTTGACTTAAGAGGTTGTTTGCTCAGTTCTGTCCCTTACTCTTGATCTTCTGGTGTAAAATAATTTATTACATAGAAAGATAAGAAAATTGGTGCAAAATATGGGATTTTCCAATTCTATGGGCAACACTATCTTTGAATCTATTATCTAAATGTCTACATTTCCCTATTTCATTCCTTTTTCCTAGGGACACATGAACAAATATTTGTTGACTCCAAATAGGATGCCAAAGAAGTAAATCCATCTGAGTCTAGATTGATCACACAATGTGCTTAATGGGCTTATTTAGAGAATCATGGGTGAAAGGTTACTAAGAGGAGTGTGAGTGACACCCAGAGAGCTGTGTCATGGAGAAGTCCTATCCCAGCATGGGAAACAACCTAACGGGAGTTGAGCAGACAGAATCTTCATTCTGTTTACTTTCTATCCTATATATACTCTAGCACCTCCTCATCTTCTGGGGAGCAGAATTACACACAGTTGGGCAGAGAGTGTAAGAGGGGGGATGCCACTGGAATCTCAGGTCAGAATGTAATTAGATTTCCTATCTTAAACTTGCTTCAATGAGGGAATGTCAACAAGCCTGTTCTAAAAATAGCATGTGGGTATGCACAACTGCTCTGAATAAAGATGTCATTGCCAGGTTATGCACAGGGGATAGCATTCCATAACACTCTCCATTCCCTGTCGCTCCCATAATAGTATCCAAATAAAATTAGGGCACTAATTTAAAATGATATATCTCTCCAGTAATATTTTTAGAATCCAAATGTTACTGTTTTTCATATATCATTGTATTTCATGTACAACAAATTTATTGCCTTAGGATTCATATTTTTATGTCTTCATTTTTATTCTCTCTTCCTCAGGAAGACAGTAGCAAAGAATAGCAAAGAGGGTACATTTTCATTGCTAACTTCATTAAAGACAGCTATCAGCATCAATCTAACTTTGTATGGCTTTGCTTCAATGATTTCTAATGAGGAAATAATGTAGAAAATAGTATGAAAATGCATTTTACATGACATATTTCATACTAATTAAAGCCTCTGTTTTAAAACCATACCATTAATACTCTTAAATTTTTAAATGTAAATAAGAAGAATGGCTATAATGTAGCTAGCATTATGTTTTGCTAGTTTGTATTATGCAGATTGTAAATGAGAAAAGTGGGGTAAATTGTCAATGTAAACTTCTACAAAGAGCCTTATAAAGGATATAATATTTGTATGAACCCCTGAGTACTAATAATTTTATTTGAAAATTTAATATAGAAATGTCAGCTATTTTGATCATATCAACCCATCATTAAATCCCCGCAACTCTCCTGAAAGGCCCCACTCCAACTCCCTCCAATTTCATGTTCTTCATTATTTCTCCGTTATTGAAATATCCTTCAGTCCTGTGAGTGTTGTCTATGTGTGTCCTAGTGAGGGAAATCCCCTGAAGCATGTTTCACCTGCTAGAAACTAAACAAAGGAGACTCAACTCCATCAACTGTCAGTAGCTGTTACTCTTCCCCTTTAGTGCTTATTTTAAATTTTTTGGTTTATTAATTAAAAAACAAAGTGATAAGGTGCATTGTGGTCTTTTCATATACTATTTGATTATATCCCCTCACTCTTATCCTGACATCTTGACCCTGTGGGTCTCATCTGCGGGCCTAATTTCTCCTATCCAATAAATACCAGTTTGTTTTCAATGACATGTATTTCTTCACCCTATCTATGACTTTCTATTATACTTTTCTTCTACTTTCCTGCATACTTCTTAAGACTTTTCCATGATTTTACTATTGCCTCGGGCTAGAAAAAATGGTATATGATCATAGGACTCCAGACTGGTTCCATTTATTTTTTTATTTTATTTTATTTTGTTTTACAACATAATTCAACTTTACATATCAGTCATAGATTCCCCTGTTCTCCCTCCTCCCGCCCTGCCTCCCTCCCCCCCAGCCCAACCCCCATTTCCATCTCCTCCAAGGCAAAGACTCCCCTGAGGATTGAGATCGACCCGGTGGACTCAGCCCAGTCAGGCCTAGCCCCCTCCTCCCAGGCTGAGCCAAGGGTCTCTACCAAGCCCCAGGTTTCAAACAGCCAACTCATGCACTGAGCACAGGACCAGGTCCAACCGCCTGTATGCCTCCCAAACAGATCAAGCCAATCAACTGTCTCACCCATTCCGAGGGCCTGATCCAGTTGGGGGCCCCTCAGCCATTGGTTCACAGTTTATGTGTTTCCATTTGTCTGGCCACTTGTCCCTGTATTCCATCCATCTCCGGTCCCAACAACTCCCACTCACACAAACCCTCCTCCTTCTCGCCAACTGGACTCCCGGAGCTCCACCCAGGGCCTGACCGTGGATATCTGCATCCAGCTCCCTCAGTCACTGGATGGGGCCTCTAGCACGACAATTAGGGTGTTTGGCCATCCTATCACCAGGGTAGGTCTGATCGGGCTATTTCTCAACCATTGCCAGCAGTCTATTGTGGGGGCATCTCCAGCACTCTGCTTCCTCTTATTCTCATGTGGTCTTCATCTCTCACGAACATTCCTTGTGTTCCCTCTCTGTTCTTGATCCAGTTGGGACCTCCCGCTCCCCCAAGTACTCATTCCCTCGCCCTCCGCCCCTCACCACCCCCATTCACGTCCAGACAGTTCATGTAGATCTCATCCATTTCTCCGTCATTGGGCGATCCCCGTGTCTCTCCTGGGGTCCTGCTATCCAGGTAGCCTCCCTGGTGTTGTGAGTAGCTGTCCAGTCATCCTTGTTCCGCCACTAGTATTCTCCTATGAGTGGGTATATACCATGTTTATCTTTCTGAGTTTGGGTTACCTCAATCAGGAGGATTTTTTCTAGATCCCTCCATTTGCCTGCAAACCTCATGATGTCGTTGTTTTTCTCTGCTGAGTAGTATTCCATTGTATATATGTACCACAGTTTATTTATCCATTCTTCGGTTGAAGGGCATCTAGGTTGTTTCCAGGCTCTGGCTATTACAAATAATGCTGATATGAACATAGCTGAGCAAGTGCCCTTGTGGTATGATTGAGCATTCCTTGGGTATATGCCCAAGAGTCAGAAAATGGAAAGATCTCCCATGCTCATGGATAGGCAGGACTAACATAGTAAAAATGGCAATTTTACCAAAAGCAATCTACAGATTCAATGCAATCCCCATCAAAATACCAACACAATTCTTCACAGACCTGGAAAGAATAATACTCAACTTCATATGGAAAAACAAAAAACCCAGGATAGCCAAAAGAATCCTGTACAATAAAACAACTTCTGGAGGCATCACGATCCCTGACTTCAAGCTCTACTATAGAGCTACAGTAATAAAAACAGCTTGGTACTGGCATAAAAACCGACTTGTGGACCAATGGAATCGAATTGAAGACCCTGACATTAATCTACACACCTATGAACATATAATTTTGGACAAAGAAGCCAAAAGTGTACAATGGAAAAAAGAAAGCATCTTCAACAAATGGTGCTGGCATAACTGGATATCAACTTGCAGAAGGCTGCAAATAGATCCATATCTATCACCATGCACAAAACTTAAGTCCAAGTGGATCAAAGACCTCAACATAAATCCAGCTACTCTGAACCTGCTAGAAGAGAAAGTAGGAAATAGTCTTGAATGCATTGGCATAGGAGATCGCTTCCTAGGTATAACACCAGTAGCTCAGACACTGAGACAAACAATCAATCAATGGGAACTCTTGAAACTGAAAAGCCTTTATAGAGCAGAGGACACGGTCAACAAGGCAAAGCGACAGCCCACAGAATGGGAAAAGATCTTCACCAACCCCACATCTGACAGAGGACTGATATCCAGAATATATAGGGAACTCAAGAAATTAAACATCAAAATTCCCAACAGTCCAATTAAGAAATGGGCTATAGAACTAAACAGAGAATTCTCAGCAGAGGAAACACAAATGGCTGAAAGACATTTGAGAAATTGCTCAACATCCCTAATCATCAGGGAAATGCAAATCAAAACAACTCTGAGATACCACCTTACGCCAGTCAGATTGGTTAAGATCAAAAACACTGAGGACACCTTATGCTGGAGAGGATGTGGAGCTAGGGGAACTCTCCTCCACTGCTGGTGGGACTGGTTCCATTTTTTAGTTATTATGGATAGTCCAATAATGAATACGAATATGCAAACATCCCTTTAGTGGTATTAAAATGTTTTTACATGTAACTAGGAAAGATAAAGGTGAATCATATGGTATTTCTATTTCACATCTTTTGAGAAAGCTCCATACAGATGCCCATAATGGCTCCAGCAGCTTGCCAGCATTGAATGATAGTTTCTCTTTCCCCACAGTCTCTCTACATTTGTTGTCACTTGTTTTTGTGATGATAATCATTCTCACTTGGGTCAGATGGACTCTCAGCACTGTTTTAAATTACATTTCCCTAATGGCAAAGGATGCTGAACAGTTTTTCAAGTGCATATTGGTCCTGGCCATATGTCTTCTGAGGTCTTCCAATTTTGTTCATTTTCTCATATATAGATTGGAAGACTTTTTTTTTAACTTTTTCTTTTTTGCTTATTTTTGGAAGTTCTTCAAATGTTTTATATATATAATCCCCTGTCAGATCTATAGTTTGCAAATTTTGTTTCATTTTATAGGCTGTGTCTTCAGTCTGGAGAATAGTATTAAATATGAAGTCCCACCACTAGCTGAGCAATTGGTAGTTGTTATCCACTTGGAAAGGGAGAGTCACTTTTCTTTACGAACGTGGTCCCTTGAGTGACAACTAAGCAGAAGTTAAACACATCCAAGTAGGAGAGCAACATTAGCTCCTGTTCCTAACTCCTTTTGCCTGTTTGAATGAAGAGAAAGTGAAAACTACAACTGTCACGTGCTGGTACTTCCCTAAAATTGACCTGAAATGCCGAAGCATCCTCCTGCCTCTGCCTCCCTATTGCTCAGATCAAAGGCAGGTGCCACCATGACTGGAGAAACACTAATTTAAACAAGGATTAACAGAAAATTTGAACTCAGAGCATTCATTTTCGTCTTTCATCTAAGCTCTTAAAATATCACTTAATTATTTCCCTCTTATATTATTTATCTTTGAAATTTTATATTTAAGTCCATAACTTCTGAGGGCAGATTTAACACTACATGACACTAACTGGTTTTGAGTCTTCGCTTCTAGATTTTTCTCAACTATTTGCATTTGGGAGCAGACGAAACTGAGGGGTGAACCATTCGTCAGTAATGAAGGTAGTCCTTGAAATACTGGTGGGACTTATTTGTTGGATTTTCTTTCCCCGACTTTATATATTAAGATAGGAATCCCTAGTACATTAAAATATGACTCCCCTTGGAAATATGAATTTTACAAATGTTTCTCAATAAGGTGAAGTTAGGCCCATAGTCCAGTGTGTTTAGTTGCTTTATTTAAAAATAGAATTTTAAAATATACACACATATGGGAATGATGTAAAAAGCTATGTCATCAGAGATAGTTTTGCTTCCATGTGTCAGCTAACATCAAGGCCTCTGGAAGCTAGAGGAAGAAAAACAGAGTACATTCTTCTTCACAAATGCTGAAGTTTGCAAAATGTTTATATAGATGAATTTCTAAGTGGTCTCATTAAATAAAAAACACGGAGCCAAATATAGGGGTGAAGGACTTAGAAATCAGGGAAATAGTGAGAGCCACCAACCAACCTTACCTCACCAGCTCTGCAGCTCCCAAAACTGAGCTACTTCCTGTCTACCTGTGCCTTTATTGCCTTGCTATTTTGCCCTCTCATTGGCTCTTAGCCCAGCTACCTCACTTCCTTGTCACTGCCTGTCTGTACAGACCTCCAGGTCTCTATGGTTGGTACTGAGATTAAAGGTGTGTCACCACGCTTGGCTCTGTTCCCTAGTATGGCCTTGAACACACAGAAACCCTGCCTGCTAAGTGATAGGATTAAGGGCGTATGCTACCAG